>JAZKJV010008090.1:0-302498 GCA_037367405.1 Ottelia alismoides | reverse complement strand
TCCTCCAAGCTTGGCTGCATTGGCCTCCTAAGAAGCCATCCTCGCGTGGCGGGCCCTCGTATCAAAGTCACAAAAAGAATGCATTAGTAAAGCTCAATCAATCAAATGGAGCAGATGAAATAATCACAATGAATAAATAAATGAAGCATGGTGATTAGTAGCAATAAGAATAGCTGCTCGCAAAAAGGAATGATAAATCAAGAAGTTTTTTTATACAAGAATGACAAAATAAATTAGGCTATGCTCATTGCTCCCCGGCAACGGTGCCATCTGATAACACGGATATTTAGCGAGGGTCACCATAAATAAAAATGAAAAGTGTCGCTGAGGCGACCACCCGCAAAACACCCGGGTCGATCAGCAATTAACCCACAATCCAAAGAATACAACAATCTAGCTCAAAAATAAATGTGAATTAATCTTTATTTACTCTATCATAAAATGTACAGTGACAAGCATGTAGAGGTCGAACCACAGAGAGCAAAACAAAATACCATAGCCTACATGTATCTCAGAGTCATCCTTGTGTGGAGTGGGTTTTGAATTTTAAAATATTTATTTATTATTATTTATTTATTTTTAATATAATAATTAAGTAATATATAAATCTATATATATAATATAAATATATTAATTATGTATACCCATAGAGGGTTAGTAGATAGCTTATAATTCATATAATATATATAGGTATCTATAAGTATAATAAAAGATATACATATATATCATTATATATATATTATATATATATTAGGGTTAATAAATAGATATAAGAATACATATAAATAATTAGATATAGATATATATTATTTTTTTTCTTTTTTTTCTTTTAAGAAATAAATATATAAATATATATATATATATACATAAAAGGGTATTATAATATTTACAAAAATACTCAAAAATAGTCAAAAATGCAGGAACAAAGTCTTTTTGGGATTTTCATGGATTTTTACTATTTTTGTGATTTTTGGGCATTTTTGAAAATAATTTTAGTATTTTTAAATAGATAACTAATAGCAAACAGTGGAATAGGTTCTGGCTGTTACGAAAATAGACCTTAAAAATAGCTAACGGCCTCAAAAATTTTCCACACTATTTTTATAATAAAGATAATAAAACAAAGCATAAATAGGGCCTGAGTTTATAATTTTCTGATTTTTCTTTGATTTTTTTATTTTTTTTGAAGTTTTTAGGTATTTTTGAATTTTTAAGGTTTTCCTTTTGAGATTTTTAAGGATTTTTGGACTGACACTAGAATACGTCAAAATACACCATAGGTAATTTTTTCGGAATTTTTCGAGGTATTTTCATATTTTTTTAGGATTTTATAAGTTAGACAGTGAATAAAAGACATGTTTTTGATTTTTAATAAATGCGAAAATGCAACAAATAAAAAACTAAAAATATAACATGCAAGCACAACCAAACAGGAACTTAAGTCTATTTTTGCAAGATTTTTCGATTTAAAATGGAGCAAAAATAAATAGACAAAGCATTCGAAAATTAAATGGCCTGGCAGGGGTATTTTTGCAAATAAAATATCTCTCAGGGGCATACATGCAAAAATCACAATAAAAATACACGTGGACTTTTATTTTCAGGACCATTTTGTAATTACAGAAACCCGGCGGGGTTTAAATGTAAAATTCATGCGCCTCACGTGGGTGCTGCACGTGAGGCGCGGAGGGACTAAAGTGTAAATATGGAAACATCAGGGGGTCCAATTGCAAATTATACAATTTATTTACAACTTGACTTTTTATTTTAGGTATTAAACTATAAATACAAAAAGGCGGGGGCTAGATGTGAAATTTACCCCCAACGTGGGCGCTGATGGACGGCTGGATGCGAGTCACTTATACACGTGGTGCCTCCACATGAGCCGATGATGCTTTGCCGATGAGCAGTGCGGATTAGATCTCGTGGGAGATCTGACGGTCTGGACAGGGCTCCATCGAACGGCTGGTCTTCAATCTGGGGGAACCTCCTTCATCCAACGGTGGAGAGCTCAGGTGCAAGAACAGGGAAGAACACTCGCCTTGGCAAGCTTCTTCATCCTCGATTTCGCTCTCCAACCAATCATTGCTGCATTTGAGGGTCCAAGTAGCTTCCTGGCAGGGTCCTCTATTTGCTGGAGGTTGTAGATCGGCCGGAGGTGCCATGGAACGGCGCCACGAGCTCGGAGAAGAAACGCAACTCCAGGTACCTCCGCCTGCTGATAAATCGACTCATGATGCTCCTTGGGGCATTTAACCTGCACAGGAAGGGAGAGGGGCTCGAGGCGATGCTCCTCGACCCGGGGTTTGAAGCTGCGATGCAAAAATGAAGGTGGGCGGAGGGGCTCCGGCGAACGGCGGAGGAAGAGCCCCGATTCGCCAAGACCTATGGTCCTGGGTTGGTCCGAGATGATAGAAAGATGAAGAACACGATGGAATCGAGATGGGGTGCTTGGGGCGGTCGGAAACAGTAGGGTTCACGGTGAAGAAGTCGCCGGAGCGGAGCTCCGGCGAACTTCGAATTTTGATTTTTAAGCTAAGGAGATTAAGTACTAACTAATCTAACTATTGGAATGAAACGCTAACATTAAAAGCTAACTACAAATGCATAAAAAGGCAGCTCTTATACCTGGGGGCCTCCAGGGAGCAGGGCGGACGCCGGAGCTCCGCCACGTCAAAATTCTCCGTCCTCCGGCCAAGTCGAGGCGCTGGGCGACTCCCCCTGTCACGAGGAATGGTCCAGGAGCAAGATCGAGGCGTTTTGGTGGAATGAAAATGGCCAAATCTGAGGAAGGAGGCGGAGCTAATTATTTATAAATATTGGCAAGAGGCCTTATTACCCGGCGATTATTGACTGATCCAATGAATATCTTGTTGATCTATGATTTTGGCGGGCATCATGGATGATCAGAGGACAAATCTTGTGAAGGAAGCAAGCCAGGATGATGGAAGGGATGGCCACGAAAAATGGAGGAAAATCGGGGATTTGATAGTTCAGAGGCGCCAGGCGAGGGATGGGACAGTTGACCAGGGAGTCAACGAAGGCCGGCGCCTTATTGGGCCACGTCAGCCGCTACAAGACAAAACAGAAAATCTGATGGAAGATTGATTTATTTGACACCCTAAATGATTTTATTAATTTTTTCTTATAAAATAAAAAATGTGTATTATTTCATCTAGTATTTATTTATGATTTTTATTGAATTTTTCGAGGTGTTTTATTATAGTTTTATTCGAATAATGTGTATATGTATGTATTTACATGTATTTTTGTGTATTTTATTTTTAATTTGTTTATTTTCTTTCATTATTTTATTGGCTTATTTTATAAATTTATAAATTTTTTGTGAGTCTAAAGGTATTTTTGTTTTGATTTTTATGAGTTTATTTATATTTTTAAATAAATAGGTATAGGTGTATGTAGGTATACTTATAGGTGTTTTATCTATGTATTTTATACACTTAATTTATTTATTATATTTTCTTGATTTTTATTTTGGATTTACATTTTCAATGAGTTAAGTATAATGTATACATTATTATAAAAATATAAAAGAATAAAAGAGTCAAGGAATAAAATCCTTTTTATTTATATATAGGTATATAACATAGGTATTTTGTCTATGAATTTGTAGACTTATTTTATTTTACAAATTAATTTTGGTTTCTTTAACTTCTCTTATGTGTATGCATTATATACATTATTTACAAAATTCTAAAAATATGAATTTATACAAATAATGAATATTGAATAAATGCATATTTTAATCAGTCCTATATACAAGGAGGGCCAAAAACCTAACTTCTGCATATGGACTCCAAAAATTATGAAACCAATTTTATAAAATAGTTCTTGGAATGCTATATACAATTAAAGGTGAGTTTGGGTGATTTGGAGTTTTTATTTGCAAGATATGGGTCTGTGAAGTTGAGATTTTGGCTTTTTATTCTAGGTATAAAATGTACACTGTGTATCATTTTTGTACAAACTCAATTTTGTAATTTTATTCACATTATTATCTACAACTTTCATGTACAAAGTTTCTCTATTTGATGAATAAATAATTATGTACAAAATAGGTGCCAAAAATGCATAAATGAATGAATTAATAAATGAGGTATTTATTGTACACTGGCCCTTATCTCCCCCTACTTTATTCCTTGTCGACCAATACCATGCTGGCCTTGGTCTCGGGGTTTGGGTCATAAAATATTTACAATATTTTATTCCTTTTTCTTTTCTTCTCTTTATTCTATAATTTTGGCATTAAGAACCTTATTTAATGTGGAATTAATACAATGAATCATGAATGCTATTATATACAATTTGATGCTATTTACATGCATTTGCTGGGGTTTTTGAGGCCAAAATGATAGAATAAAGGTGATGAATTGGAGATTCATCACCCCCCTATACTTGCCTTTGCTAGTCCCTAGCAAACACTTATGCAATAAGTACAAAAAGAATAAAGAAAAGAAAAAGGAGAATAAAAGAAAGATTGAGTGAATAAGGGTGCTTTCAGTGCAATGCATGTCCTTACAAAATCTGAATTTGGAGCTCCTGTCAGACCTTGGTGTGAATGTGTGTGGAACCTAGTCGGGAACCAGCTCTAAAACACAACAGCCTTCGATAGTCACAGAACTCGGTTCAACCCACCCCAATAGCCGAGTCAGAACTAGTCTACATCATACGCAAACCCTTATAACTATGAGGCTGACCTGTACGGTGTAAGTGATAGTGGCTTTCCCCAACTGAAATGATAAAGGAACTGACTTCTCCAGAATGACAACCCAATGATTCCCCAATCCAACAGCTCTTTCCTCGAGGAGCAGGGTATTCTCTTCTAAGTTCAAGGGCAACCAGCTCAAGAGGAGGGGGTGAAGAGAAGAATGGACTGTAGCCAGTGTAGCTACCTATCCCGGGATGCAAGACCAGTGTAGTCAAGTCATCCAGCTGCAGGCTCACATATTTGTCTTTGGAACTCAAGCTTGCTTATTGACTTTGTACATACTTTGCAGGCATTTTTATTTTTGTATAGGCCTGACCATTTTTTTTCAACATACTATTCACAGCAGCATTTACATAAGGAGTTTTTCCTCTTGAGCCAGTAGACTATCCCTCTTTTGAAGCTTTATCGCAACCCACAATCTCCTGTCTTTAGACCTCATGGCTATTGGACCAGGTTGGGGTGCACTTCCCTCCCTAGACAAGGACGAATGTTTCCACCCGTGTGCGTCTCAGACTGGCAAATCCAACCCCCTCACCACTCCAAACGAGTTGAGCCAAGTGAAAGGTGCAAGTGTCCAAGTTAGGTCACGGTCGGTAAGAGTCATACGTGTGTCTCGAAAAGTTCTAGTTAGGCCACTAAGGTGACTTGAACCCATCCCTAATTTCTCAAAGAATTAAGTCTGCATAGACCTGAAGTACCTTAAACCTAGTTCCCATAAGGTTCCAGTGCAGTTAGGTGCGGTAAGGTCCAACCAAGATCCAATGTGAGATTTTATTAGACTGATTCAATCATCAAGCTCACTCAAAAAGAATATGAATGGTATGCTTATGCTATGCACAATGAATGATGCAAATTTTTTCATAAAAAGTTTGAAAGAATCAAAGAATGTTTTTACACAAAGAATTTTTTGCAAATAAACTAAGAACTGACATATACAAAAAGTATCTACAATTATTTACACGGGCGTGCCGCTTTATTCACAAAATGTATGAGTTTCTAAAAACTTTACAGGTTTGAATGAAGTAGTTTATTTAGAGTTGTACAGAAAGAATTGTATGTGTCTTATTTATGATCTACAAGTATTTGTAATGGTGTTCTTATTAGTTTTTGAAAATATTTTGCAAACTATAGTACACAATAATTTTCGCAATCATTTACACAAATTTGAAAACTATTTTTGCAAAGATTTGTCACACTATATATGTATAATTTTCACAATAATTTTTGACAAGCATTTTTCAAAACATTTGCACATAGATTTTTCAAATCCTTTCCTTCACACAAAGAGAAAGTTTTTCCAATCAAAACATTTTAACACATTTGAAATCCTTTCACATCATTTTTTTTCAAAACTGGTCACACTATTTTTCAAATCATACTGTATAGGTATCTGATTTATTAATCAGTATGTACAAAAGAAGAAAGATTGTATTTGATGTACAATATGGTTTGTTTCTTATAGGCTTTGTTTGGGCTTATTCATTATTTACAAATGAGAGATTTTTGTGCGAACTCCTCAGACTTATTTGAGAATCATTTTCACAAGGATTTTGAAAACTATAGTCCAAGATAATTTTGCAAACATGTTCACGCATTTGGAAATCCTTTTACAAATGTTTTACACAACATAGATAGATTTTTCAAAACAATTTTGTCAATCAAATTTTCACAATCATTTGCACACTGATTTTCACACATTTTGGTTTCACTCAAAGAAATTAAATTTTACACACAAAACTAATTTTTCAAACGTTGAATACTTGTACACACTATTTTTCAGACATTTTTCACAAGATTTTTCAAAAGAGAATGTTTTGCACAAAACACTTTTCTGACTCAATAATCAGTACAATTACAAAGAGTCTGAGGAACTCACAATCATCTTTCATTATTATAAAGCTACTCTTTACATTTTGTTTTATGTTGAGGTGGTCTTTTATTTTTCAGTATGAGTTATGGCTTTTTAGTATATACAGGGTATATACGACCCCCCTATACTTAGCTTGAGCTATGTCCTCATAGATCAAAAGGAAAAGCAAAGACATAACTCGTACTGAGTATAGACAGCTCTAAAGAATAAATATGAATGAAATGAATGAATGAGAAGTTGACTGTCCCCCCTATACTTAGGATCAAATAATCCTAAGTATAGCAGACTGTACAAAAAGCAGGGAGGGTCAAGGATGGGAATACACAGATCGTACTCAGATTGTCTCCTCCTATACTTAGGGTAAGATACTCCTAAGTATAGACAAGAAGAGGAGACAATGGAGAGGATCGGAATGAAATGAAAAACTCTAGGTGCACATCCCCCCTATACTTAGGACCAAGTACGTCCTAAGTATAGAAAACTGTCTACAAGTGCGGCACCTTTTAGATAGAAAAAGAAAATAGAAAAGGAAAAGAAGAAAAGAAGAAAATCAGAGAAATAGTGGTTGGAGTATATCGTCTGAATCTTTCGATGCTGCAGGTGCTGTGGAGATATCATCATGGTGCACTAGCTGGATAGAGTCTACAACGGCCAAGAATGCATCTGGTTCAAGGTAAGGCTTCAGTAGTTGGCCGTTGACGACGAAGGGCCGTGCGTCAGGTGACAATTCTGATATAGCGATGCTTCCATTGTCATGCACTTCACATACTCGGAATGGCCCTGTCCACTTACTCTTTAATTTGCCTGGGAATATCCGCAACTTTGCATCAAATAACCACACTTTCTGTCCAACATCGAAGGTCTTTCCTCTGCTGTGCCGGTCATGCCAGCGTTTCACCTTCTCCTTGTACATTAAGGTGTTATCATATGCATAGTCTCAAAATTCCAAGAGCTTGTTCAGATCGTCTTTTCTCTTCTGACCACTTCTGCGTGAGTCCAAATTACAACTGTTGATTGCCCAAAGAGATTTGTGAATTAATTCCACGGGCAGATGGCATGGTTTCCCATATACAAGACGGTAGGACGACATGCCCAAGGGAGACTTGTAGGCGGTTCGGTAAGCCCATAGAACTGAGTCCAAGAGTTGAGACCAGTCTTTTCTGTTTGGCCTAACAAGTTTCTGCAATATGGTATTGATTTCTCTGTTTGATAACTCGGCCATGCCATTGGTCTGGGGATGATAAGGAGACGCGACACGGTGATCGATGCCGTACTCCTTCGTTAATTTCTTGACCTATTTGTTGATGAAGTGACTACCCCCGTCTGATATGAGAATCTTTGGTATCCCAAACCGCAAAATGATGTTCTTCTTCAGAAACTGGCAAACTGTTTTGCTGTCGGCAGCTCGGGCGGGAATAGCTTCAACCCAACGACTCACGTAATCGACAGCAAGAAGGATATGCTCAAAACCTTAACTGTTAGGGAAAGGTCCCATGAAGTCAATGCCCCATGCATCGAAAACGTCTGCTATCTGAATGATTTTCAGAGGCATTGAATCTTTGGCAGTGAGTGTACCTTTCAGTCGCTGACAGTCAATACATCTTTTAACAAACTCTGCTGCATCCTTGAATAATGTGGGCCACCGAAGCCACATTGCAATACTTTCGCTGCCATCCGATCTCCAAAATGGTGTCCACCAGATTCGAGCGAATGACAATGCTCGAGGACACTAGATTGCTCCATCTGAGGGATGCACCTGCACCAAATACAATCTGCTCCTTCTCTGAATAAAAGAGGATCCTCCCATTGGTAGAAGCGGATGGTCGACATGAATTTGTTCTTCTGATTCTTCGTCCAATCTGAAGGTATTACCCCAGAGGCGAGGTAATTGACAATATCAGCGTACCAAGGGAGAGAATCCACAGCTAAGATGGCTTCGTCAGGGAAGGTTTCTGTGATAGGTGCATTCTCAGAGGAGGCTCATGCTGCTCTATTCTGGAGAGATGATCTGCTACCACATTCTAAACTACAGGCTTGTCCTTGATTTCCAGATCGAATTCCTGGAGGAGAAGGATCCAACGAATCAGTCTTGGCTTAGCATCCTTCTTCTGCTGTAGGTATCAGATAGTAGAGTGGTCCGTGAAAATTGTGACTTTTGATCACAACAAATAGGATCTGAACTTCTCTAAGGCGAAAACCACAGCCATCAATTCTTTCTCTGTCACTGTATAATTTCTCTGTGCCTCATCTAATGTTCTGCTGGCATAGTGAATGGCATAGGGCGCTCTGTCTTTCCTCTGCCCAAGAACAGCTCCGACTGCAAAATCTGACGCATCGGTCATTATCTCAAAGGGAAGAGTCCAGTCCGGAGGCTGCAAGATTGGAGCCTGAGTGATAAGCTCCTTCAACTGATTGAAAGCAAGGAGAACCGACTGATCAACAATGAACTCAGTCTCCTTGCACAAGAGTTCTGTCAGAGGTCGGGCAATGCGGCTGAAATCCTTGATGAATCGTCTGTAAAATCCCACATGCCCCAGGAATGACCTCACATTCTTCACTGACTGAGGTGGCTGATGATTTGAAATGACATCCACCTTCGCCGGGTCGACTTCCATGCCACGTTTGGAAACGACATGGCCCAGCACAATACCTTCAGTGACCATAAAGTGGCTCTTTTCCCATGAGAGCACTAGATTGACTTCACGGCATTTCTGAAGCACTCTGTCTAGGTGCTCAAGACAAGAATCGAAACTATCACCATAGACAGAGAAATCGTCCATGAACACCTCGAGAAAACTGCCTACCATCTCGGCGAAGACTGCTAGCATGCATCTTTGGAAAGTTGCAGGTGCGTTGCATAATCCAAAGGGCATCCTCTTGAAGGCGTAGGTGCCGAACGGGCAAGTGAAGGTGGTCTTCTCTTGATCCTCAAGGGCGATCGCCACTTGGTTGTACCCGGAGTACCCATCCAGGAAGCAGAAGAACTCCTTGCCTGCTAATCTCTCCAGAACTTGATCAATGAATGGCAAGGGGAAGTGGTCCTTCTTGGTTGTTGCATTAAGCCGGCGGTAGTCAACACACACCCGCCAGGATGTCGGTACCCGAGTTGAAATTTCTTCTCCTTTATCATTTGTAACCACGGTAAGCCCAGATTTCTTTGGAACTACATGCAGTGGGCTTACCCATTTTGAATTCGGGATGGGATAGATGAAGCCTGCATCACACCATTTCGTTATTTCTTTCATAACGACATCCCGAAGGTTAGGGTTCAGCCTTCTCTGAAATTCACGGGACGGCATGGCATCTTCTTCTAGATAGATATGATGTGAACACAGAGCTGGATTTATCCCTCGGAGATATGATACGCTCCAACCAAGTGCCTTGCGGTTCTTTTCTAAAACCTCGAGAAGTCGAGATTCCTGATCCGGATTCAGCCTGCTGCTGATGATGACCGGATACATTTGCTCTTCACCTGCAAGAAAAGCATACTTCAGGCCTGCAGGAAGTGGCTTGAGTTCTGGTTTTGATCTGTCCGCTTTATCTGTCACTTCAGATACCATGCTGGTGGTGGAATGCACTTTGAGGCTGCTACCATCCTCACCATCCTGTTGAGATCCCGGAGATGCACCGAACGGTTCTGCGTTAAGCTGATCATGTTCGGTCAGGAGTGAATGCTCAAGAAGATGCGCCTGCATCTGAGAATCTGTCTCCCAAGAATCATCAGAGCATATGCTGACTGCGCTTTCCAAGTCCTCCTCAAGAGTGAGGATTTCTTGGGTCCATGGATTGTCCAATGATAACTCTGAATCTCTGATCTCCGCGATGAAATCACAGTCTGCTTCTGATGCTGCCTGGCTCTCATCAGTCGTGGCGTTCTGCTCTTTGTTCATGTTTATCGTGATTTGCTGGGTGTTCGAGCTGAAAGTGATCTTCCCAGACCCGTAATCAACCACGACACTTGAAGTACGGAGGAATGGTCTGCCAAGGATGATAGGGGTCTGGAGCAGGGGTGCAGGTGAGTCCATATCAAGGACTACAAAGTCAGCTGGGAATTTCATCTCCTGCACGGTAACTATCACGTCTTCCAACAAACCTCGGGGCCGCTTGACGGACTGGTCAGCGAACTGAAGGATCATGTGTGTCTGCTTGAGCGGTCCCATCCCGAATTCTTGCATTATAGACGAGGGCAAAAGGTTGATGGAAGAACCATTGTCAAGAAGAGTACGCTCGAAGACCTGGTCAAAAATCACACAACTGATCAGAGGTGCTCCCGTATTCTGCTTCTTCTGGGGGAGATTGCTGATAGCTGCAACTGTGGCCATGGAGAGAACGTGCTTCTCTACTTCTCGACGTCTGTTGTCTTGTGCTGGGCGATGCATGTTAGTACATGCCTCTTTCAGTCCTTTCTTTACAGCTGGCATGTATTCCACGACCTTCAACAAGGGAATCTCAACAGTCAATTTATCCAAAATATCCACAACACCTGGATCAGACAATGCATTTTTTCGTTTTGCAATTTTTTTGGATTTTTGTATTGCATGCGGAAAAGGAATATTTACACCACTGGAAGGAAAATGAGAGTTCTTATTTACATCAAAATCATCGCCCACAGAATGTTGTACATCCGGACTACAAAAAGGAGTACAAGCTGGGTCTGAAAATGCTGGTGCTGCTGGGCGATCAAAAAGGGTAGCGTCGGCTCCATCGGCTGGCGAGGGATCGGCTGCTACTGGCGGCTCCTCCAAGGCCGGCACGGCTTCGCTTCTGCTATAAGCTTCTTTTTGGTGTTTTTGCTTTTGCTGATTTTTTTGTGTTTTTGGCTGGAGTTGCTTCTGGCAAGGCACGGCGGCTGGACTGGCTTCTCCTTCCTCTTCCTCCTCACCCGCCCCTGGAGCTGGCACGGCTGATGCGGAAGATGACGATCCACCTGTTTCTTTATTCACCCTACTGGTAGTAGCAAGCGGAGGTAAAGCCCTATCGCTCCTGAGAGTAACAGCATTAGAATAAACAGTAATATCATTTTCAGATACGGACTGGACATCACATTCTACCTGCTCTTTCTTCTTGAAATTGTTGGGGTTGGCTTCGACCTGCGCCGGAATGGTAGTTCGGGTGGCGGTCAGGTCATCAAGCCGCTTTGTCATCTCCACTAGCCCTTTAACAAGCTGGGCTAGACATTCCATGGTGGGATTAGCAGGGGACACATCAGAAGATTCAGCGTGCAAACCACGCTGCTGTTGGGTAGATGGATGGGGAGGTTGTTGCTGGTGGTGTTGCCGTGGTGGTGCAGGAAGTTGAAGCTGTTGGTAAGACGGAGGAGGATACTGCTGATATTGCGGAGAGGGGGCAGCCGCGTACTGGTGATACGGCTGTGGGTGGCGGTACTGCGGTTGCTGCTGATAAGGAAAATTCTGCCTCCACTGATGTGTAAACTGGGGAGGCTACTGGTGTTGCTGGTGAGGCTGAGAGGTTTGACCAAAACGACCACCCTGAGGTTGGTGGTACTGCCGATTGGCAAATTGCTGACCCTGGGGTTGTCCCTGAGGACGGGTTGGCAGTGCATCATTACTCCGTACCCCATTGACTTCTTGGATCAGGGGTGGTGGTGGGAAGACTGGATCAGGAATAGAAAGGAACTCTGGCTGGTATACGACCATCTGCTGCTACGGCGGGCCCTGGTCGGGCGCCTGCACGTAGTACACGTGCTGGACTGCCGGTGGCTGCTGGCTCGGCTGAGGCTGATGCTGCGGTTGCTGCTCGTCCTTCTTCTCAGCGGGAGCGTCTGATGGTGTAGCCGATTGAATAGAATTGATCGTGCCGACCAACAGTTCAAGGTATTTGTTGATCTGATCAAGCTTATCCAGGTTCTGGTTCCTCTTCTCGATTACAGCGAGTTTCTCGAGGTCTTGTGATCGCTTCTCGATGATATCAACCTTAGAGAGATGGCCCCCGATGATGCTGAGGTTGGAGCTCTCATCTCTCTATGCTTCCTTGGATGCAACCATGTGAACTTGTTTCTGGAGGATCTGGGGCTACTTCTGGTATGCCTTGGATGAAGAGAGCGCGGTCTCTCCTTCGGCCATTTCTTCAAAAATCTGCCAGACAACATCTTCATCCTTATTAAAAAGGGAGCCCCCACATGCGGCATCCACAAGCCGTTGACTTTCGATATTCAGTCCCCCAAAGAAATGCTGGACCAAGCTGGTCTTCGGGGTATCATGATGGGGACACTTCTCCTGCAGGTCAGTGAATCTCTCCCAAGCCTCGTGTACTGACTCATGTGCTCCTTGGGAGAAATTAGTAATACGCGCTCGCATCTGGTTGAGCCAACCGAGAGGGTAGTATTTGTGCAGAAAGGCGGACTTCAACTCCTCCCAGGTCGTCACGACCTTTCCCAAATGATTGACCCAATAAAGGGCCTTGTCCTGTAGGCTGAAGGGGAAAGCCATCATCTTGACAATGTCCAGGGGGACATTCAGATAGTGGGTGGTGCGGCAAATGCGGGAGAACTGTTGGAGGTGAATGTACGGCTCTTCATTGGTGTTGCCATGAAAGGCAGGGAGAAGGGCTATGAATTGGGGCTTCAGCTCAAAGTGAGCGTGTACCGGTGGAATGAGAATCCACTCGGTCATATGGTTGTCTCCTGGATTGTATGTTTCTTTGAGTGTCGGCTTCGGTGGTGGTAATTCAAGGTCATCATCAGGAGGATCACCACCTCCACCTCCACTTCCTCCTCCCCTGCCTCCTCTGCCTCTACCTCCTCCTCCATCGTCACGGTTCATCATGTCATTCAACATATCCTGGAATGCGGTCTGTGTGAGGGCCTGCTCGGTCAGCTGCTGCTGTATGGCCTGGATAGATGCCAGCAACTATGCATTGACTTGGTTCTGATCTGGCACCTGTCCCTCTGGTGGTGGCTGCTGACCCTTGCCATTTCCTCCTGGCACCATGTCAGGGTCTGAGTCAGACGAAATGAACTCCGGAGTAGTCTCCAGGGCTCGCACTGTCTTCTATCTGCATAATGAGATGGTCCGAATCAGATCACTTGCAATTAACTTTCAGCTGCCGTGATGAAGCTGGAATTCAGGTCAACCCCAGCATGTTGTGAATGGGAAAGGGATGTAGACTGTAATCGACTCCCATTCACAAAGGCGGACGTGGGACAAAAGTGATCCCAGTTTATTGGGTGGCCAAGAGAAAGGTAGAAAACGAGGAGTCTGGAGATCGATCCGCAAAGTCCGGATCAGGTTCTCGGGAATCGCCTCGAACTTATTAGCGGAGTTGAGTCCATGGAATCGATGTAGGTGTCGGCATGGTCCCGACGAAAGCCATCCATGGATCAACTTCGCGAAGCACAAGAGAATGTCGGATGTTGGAAGAATGATACAATGGTCAACGAGAAATAAAAGGAGTGTAAAACAGTAGAAAGGCTCGGTTGAGCGGGGTGGTCAAAGGGAGAAACAACAAAATGTGCGCAAATGCGTGGGACTTGATCTTTGAACCTTAATCAAGATCCATTCAAACACAATACAAAATCGGGTTCACCAACTCACGCCATGTGAAGCCGTGAAAGCTCGGCTATTTATTATCTTTTCATTTTTAGAGTTGTGATTTTCAGGCATATCTTATAACAAGTCCTTAGTACGCTACCCTATAGGAGAGAGAGTACTGCCAGAAGAGTATCCCGTACTTGTCCTCCTCCTGTGTAACCTGTAGTCTGTACTTTTTGGAGTCCTTGTAACCCTTCCTGGATCCCTACTCAGCCAAAGAAAAGAGAGAGGAAGCCGATAGGCGAAACCAATACTTCGGTTCTCGCTCGCAACGGAATCACCCGTGAGCGTGCAAGAACCTACTCGGATGCAGGACGATGAGACGGACACCCCCGTGAAAGCGTGGCCTATGCTCAATACTTCGGACAGGGTCGATGCTCTCACAACAGAGAGTCACCATTGGTGACCAAGTCCTACTCGCCTACGTACGATAGAAGCGCCATTACTTCGGTAATCCAGACGATACACAAGGCAGTTGCAGACTGGGCTTTGGGCTTTAATCCTTAGGGGTCGCACTCGCTCAAGGGAGTAGGGTTTTGGTCCCCCTCCAAGGTACCTGAAAACAATGAGGGCTTTATGAACCCGGTACAATGATAGTCCATTACGAATTTTAATTAAGGTCAAAGTTTATTTAGCAGTCCCCTTGTTTTAACTTTTGGTTTTTCACTTTTTTTGGATCTGTTCCATACCAGCGCCTAACGTTTTTGTAGATTTTCATTTAAGTCCTAGGTTCTCAAAATCAGAGGGAGATAGCGGAAAAGCTGTGCAAGTGGTTCCATGATGGAGATCTCACCATTGAACCGAATGATGCATGCTGAGTTAGAAGACTTACAGTGCATCCCAGCTCTCTCCATGTGGTATGCAAAACAGAATTTTTAAACCTATCTACATGTCGGTATGCAAGGCACAAAATCGCCCTAAACATAAGCTGTTATTAGCATGAAGAACCATAAGTCGCTCATTCATCTCTAGCCCGAAGGGTCCGGTCTTGGCTCACCCCTCCTCTGTACTCAACAAACTTGAGCTTAGGAGAAAGCGCTTTACAGGGCTCGCTGCGGCACAAGGGCTAAGAGACAAATGAACGATCTTGTTTAAGTTTGACTAGATCCAAGCGAAGTAGACTATAGGAACATGCATTCTTATTAATGTTTGGACCTAGCTACCGAGTCAAGCAACCTATATCTAGGGGCTCCAAGCACACAAAACAAAGTAAAAGAAAGGCGGAAAGCTCAAAACTTCGGAAAACAAAATAAAAGAAGGCGATGAAAACTCGAAAAAGCCGCAATGAGGCCCCCAGGTGAACAATCACCCGGGCACTGGACCTCATTGTGAAGAGTAGAGTCATGTTTAATTACATGCCAAAAATGTCTCTCTCTCACCATAAATTACAAAATAAATAATCCTAAGTGTCTAGCTCTAACTAATGCCCATCTCTTTGCTTCCTTGGTGCTCTCTCCAGATGGTCATGAGAAGAAGACCATCCTCCTCCAAGCTTGGCTGCATTGGCCTCCTAAGAAGCCATCCTCGCGTGGCGGGCCCTCGTATCAAAGTCACAAAAAGAATGCATTAGTAAAGCTCAATCAATCAAATGGAGCAGATGAAATAATCACAATGAATAAATAAATGAAGCATGGTGATTAGTAGCAATAAGAATAGCTGCTCGCAAAAAGGAATGATAAATCAAGAAGTTTTTTTATACAAGAATGACAAAATAAATTAGGCTATGCTCATTGCTCCCCGGCAACGGTGCCATCTGATAACACGGATATTTAGCGAGGGTCACCATAAATAAAATGAAAAGTGTCGCTGAGGCGACCACCCGCAAAACACCCGGGTCGATCAGCAATTAACCCACAATCCAAAGAATACAACAATCTAGCTCAAAAATAAATGTGAATTAATCTTTATTTACTCTATCATAAAATGTACAGTGACAAGCATGTAGAGGTCGAACCACAGAGAGCAAAACAAAATACCATAGCCTACATGTATCTCAGAGTCATCCTTGTGTGGAGTGGGTTTTGAATTTTAAAATATTTATTTATTATTATTTATTTTTTTAATATAATAATTAAGTAATATATAAATCTATATATATAATATAAATATATTAATTATGTATACCCATAGAGGGTTAGTAGATAGCTTATAATTCATATAATATATATAGGTATCTATAAGTATAATAAAAGATATACATATATATCATTATATATATATATATATTAGGGTTAATAAATAGATATAAGAATACATATAAATAATTAGATATAGATATATTTTAATTTTTTTTCTTTTTTTTCTTTTCAAGAAATAAATATATATATATACATAAAGGGGTATTATAATATTTACAAAAATACTAAAAAATAGTCAAAAATACAGGAACAAAGTCTTTTTGGGATTTTCATGGATTTTTACTATTTTTGTGATTTTTGGGCATTTTTGAAAATATTTTTAGTATTTTTAAATAGATAACTAATAGCAAACAGTGGAATAGGTTCTGGCTGTTACAAAAATAGACCTTAAAAGTAGCTAACGGCCTCAAAAATTTTCCACACTATTTTCTAATAAAGATAATAAAATAAAGCATAAATAGAGCCTGAGTTTATAATTATCTGATTTTTCTTTGATTTTTTATATTTTTTTTGAAGTTTTTAGGTATTTTTGAATTTTTAAGGTTTTCCTTTTGAGATTTTAGGGGTTTTTGGACTGACACTAGAATAGGTCAAAATACACCATAGGTATTTTTTTTGAATTTTTCGAGGCATTTCATATTTTTTTAGGATTTTATAAGTTAGATAGTGAATAAAAGACATGTTTTTGATTTTTAACAAATGTGAAAATGCAACAAAATAAAAAACTAAAAATATACATGCAAGCACAACCAAACAGGAACTTAAGTCTATTTTTGCAAGATTTTTCGATTTAAAATGGAGCACAAAATAAATAGACAAAGCATTCAAAAATTAAATGGCCTGGCAGGGGTATTTTTGCAAATAAAATATCTCTCAGGGGCATACATGCAAAAATCACAATAAAAATACACGTGGACTTTTATTTTCAGGACCATTTTGTAATTACAGAAACCCGGTGGGGTTTAAATGTAAAATTCACGCGCCTCACGTGGGTGCTGCACGTGAGGCGCAGAGGGACTAAAGTGTAAATATGGAAACATCAGGGGGTCCAACTGCAAATTATACAATTTATTTACAACTTGACTTTTTATTTTAGGTATTAAACTATAAATACAAAAAGGCGGGGGGTAGATGTGAAATTTACCCCCAACGTGGGCGCTGATGGACGGCTGGATGCGAGTCACTTATACACGTGGCACCTCCACATGAGCCGATGACGCTTCACCGATGAGCGATGCGGATTAGATCTCGTGGGAGATCTGACGGTCTGGACAGGGCTCCATCGAACGGCTGGTCTTCAATCTGGGGGAACCTCCTTCATCCAACGGTGTAGAGCTCAGATGCAAGAACAGGGAAGAACACTCGCCTTGGCGAGCTTCTTCATCCTCGATTTCGCTCTCCAACCGATCATTGCTGCACTCGAGGGTCCAAGTAGCTTCCTGGCAGGGTCCTCTATCTGCTGGAGGTTGTAGATCGGCCGGAGGTGCCCTGGAACGGCGCCACGAGCTCAAAGAAGAAACGCAGCTCCAGGTACCTCCGCCCGCTGATAAATCGACTCCTGATGCTCCTTGGGGCATTTAACCTGCACAGGAAGGGAGAGGGGCTCGAGGCGATGCTCCTCGACCCAGGGTTTGAAGCTGCGATGCAAAAATGAAGGTGGGCAGAGGGGCTCCGGCGAACGGCGGAGGAGGAGCCCCGATTCGCCAAGACCTATGGTCCTGGGTTGGTCCGAGATGATAGAAAGATGGAGAACATGATGGGAATCGAGATGGGGTGCTTGGGGCGGTCGGAAACAGTAGGGTTCACGGTGAAGAAGTCGCCGGAGCGGAGCTCCGGCGAACTTCGAATTTTGATTTTTAAGCTAAGGAGATTAACTACTAACTAATCTAACTACTGGAATGAAACGCTAACATTAAAAGCTAATTACAAACACATAAAAAGGTAGCTCTTATACCTGTGGGCCTCCAGGGAGCAGGGCGGACGCCGGAGCTCCGCCACGTCAAAATTCTCCGTCCTCCGGCCAAGTTGAGGCGCTGGGCGACTCCCCCTGTCACGAGGAATGGTCCAGGAGCAAGATCGAGGCGTTTTGATGGAATGAAAATGGCCAAATCTGAGGAAGGAGGCGGAGCTAATTATTTATAAACATTGGCAAGAGGCCTTATTATCCGACGATTATTGACTGATCCAATGAATATCTTGTTGATCTATGATTTTGGCAGACATCATGGATGATCAGAGGACAAATCTTGTGAAGGAAGCGAGCCAGGATGATGGAAGGGATGGCCGTGAAAAATGGAGGAAAATCGGGGATTTGATAGTTCAGAGGCGCCAGGCGAGGGATGGGACAGTTGACCAGGGAGTCAACGAAGGCCGACGCCTTATTGGGCCACGTCAGCCGCTACAAGACAAAACAGAAAATCTGATGGAAGATTGATTTATTTGACACCCTAAATGATTTTATTAATTTTTTCTTATAAAATAAAAAATGTGTATTATTTCGTCTAGTATTTATTTATGATTTTTATTGAATTTTTCGAGGTGTTTTATTATAGTTTTATTCGAATAATGTGTATATGTATGTATTTACATGTATTTTTGTGTATTTTATTTTTAATTTGTTTATTTTCTTTCATTATTTTATTGGCTTATTTTATAAATTTATAATTTATTTTTGTGTCTAAAGGTATTTTTTTTATTTTTATGAGTTTATTTATATATTTAAATAAATAGGTATAGGTGTATGTAGGTATACTTATAGGTGTTTTATCTATGTATTTTATACACTTAATTTATTTATTATATTTTCTTGATTTTTATTTTGGATTTACATTTTCAATGAGTTAAGTATAATGTATACATTATTATAAAAATATAAAAGAATAAAAGAATCAAGGAATAAAATCCTTTTTATTTATATATAGGTATATAGCATAGGTATTTTGTCTATGAATTTGTAGACTTATTTTATTTTACAAATTAATTTTGGTTTTCTTTAACTTCTCTTATGTGTATGCATTATATACATTATTTACAAAATTCTAAAAATATGAATTTATACAAATAATGAATATTGAATAAAATGCATATTTTAATCAGTCCTATATACAAGGAGGGCCAAAAACCTAACTTCTGCATATGGACTCCAAAAATTATGAAACCAATTTTATAAAATAGTACTTGGTGAGTTTGGGTGATTTGGAGTTTTTATTTGCAAGATATGGGTCTGTGAAGTTGAGATTTTGGTTTTTTATCCTAGGTATAAAATGTACACTGTGTATCATTTTTTTACAAACTCAATTTTGTAATTTTATTCACATTATTATCTACAACTTCCATGTACAAAGTTTCTCTATTTGATGAATAAATAATTATGTACAAAATAGGTGCCAAAAATGCATAAATGAATGAATTAATAAATGAGGTATTTATTGTACACTGGCCCTTATCTCCCCCTACTTTATTCCTTGTCGACCAATACCATGCTGGCCTTGGTGTCGGGGTTTGGGTCATAAGATATTTACAATATTTTATTCCTTTTTCTTTTCTTCTCTTTATTCTATAATTTTGGCATTAAGAACCTTATTTAATGTGGAATTAATACAATGAATCATGAATGCTATTATATACAATTTGATGCTATTTACATGCATTTGCTGGGGTTTTTGAGGTCAAAACGATAGAATAAAGGTGATGAAATGGAGATTCATCAATCGCCTCAACCAATCCTCCAATACTACCCTGACAATTTCCTTTTCTTTTATTAAACATGGTCTCAACCCTCAGCCTAAAAAAACAAATGAGCACACCGTCCTCGAGGACTCGGTTCCTTAAAACCTCAGGCTAACATGTAATCATATAACCTAGCGGCTTTAAATACATTTTATCGTGACCCAGCCGCTATTGAACCACCCGTGCCTCCGCATGGCACGACCACATCTTCCGTCGTTCCAACCCGAATATATTGGCTCCCGGTACCACGCGTTGCAAAACATTCATTTCGTGCGCACTTATCATAACAGGGCAACCGTGTACCACTTAGGTAGGAAACGGGTTCCTTCCGACAAACCTACAGGTTGCATGCCCGACCTGTAGTTCTACTCACAGTCATCCTTAACGTGACACACGATCCTTTTCAGGATCCAACTCAAATCACACCAATTCACATGATGTAATTCTTTCGTTAAGTCTTTGATTTTCATAATCCACAATACTTAGTATCGACTCACATATATATTATTTATAACCATATGTATACTCCTATTTATACCTATTTTAACTCCCAAACCCTAACTTCCAGAGCCAACGCATCAATTTGATGCGTAAATCTTATGTTAGTGGGAATCACAAAGCAGTTCTTCAGACTTTTTCAAAAATAACCAAAATTAGGGTTCTTCGTAGCAAAGACACAAAATCAAGAATTTCAATAATTTTATTTGAAAACCCAATAGCAAAAGGAAGGATTTCGTTACCTAATCGAGCTCTCTCTCGTGTATACAAGGCTTTATCGAGTTTCGTTTTTAGAAAGGCTATTTTAAGGCTCCTGAAAAGATTGAATTTCATTTTTCGTATCAAAACGCTAAGAACATCTTAAGAACGCGAAGAACAAACGAAGAACGCGAAGAACACGAAGAACACGAAGAACGTCAAGAACATATTTTCTCTTAAAATTTCGGCAGAGTTTCCCCTTATATCGGGACTTATTTCTTGGAAAATTTCGGCAGAGTTTCCCCTTATATCGGGACATATTTCTCGGAAAATTTCGGCAGAGTTTCCCCTTATATCGGGACATATTTCAAAATAAAAACGAAAAGAGTTTCCTCTATAAAATCAATCGAGAGGAAAATAACAACGAAACTGAAAGAATATACTCAACAACAAGAGATGAAGAACCGGTAGATACCACACATCTTAGGTGTGTGAACGTGTGACGAATCACAGGGTCACTGATGTGCATAGCCGCCCGCACCTAAGTAGGGTATTACACAGATTTCTCCATCAAAATAACTATAAAAGCATAATGCGAAGAATAGAAACATAAACAATGGAGAATCGGTAGACACCATGCGTCTTAGATGAGTGAACGTGTGACGAATCACAGGGTCACTGACGTGCATAGCCGCCCGCACCTAAGTAGGGTGTTACATAGATTTCTCCTCGAACCACAATAGGAAAACAAATCGGAAAGAAAGATGAATCAAGAACAAAACTTGGAAGAACAAGAGTATGAATTGGAAGCCTAGCTTACGAAGAAACTAAGAGAGGATCATACCTTTCTCCTCCTCGTTCTCCCGGTAGCGCTTCTCTAGCGCTCCTCCCTCGCCTCCCACTCCTCCTCCCAACCTCTCGACCCTAGCCCTTGGGATGGTGGTGGTAGTGGAAGTTGTAGAGAATGAATGGGTAGGGGGGGTCTATTTATAGGCCCCAGAAAACCACTAACCATGGTTTAGAAAACCATGGTTTAGACCTTAACCATGGTTTAGCGGCCCATGGTTTTAGCCAAAACTTATCCCAAACTTGGAGCTTAAGTTAGAACATTCTAGAGGATTCTAGATTCGCTAATGACGCTTAATTAACACTAATCATGATTAACTTTCACTAATCGCGATTTAACTTTCACGGTTTACGCTTATCTTTTGTTAACTATTGATTAGTGTTTACTAATGATCATTAGCGGCTTTCAATCGTCATTAATTTCTTTAATCATGTTTAATTAGTCTTAATGACAATCATTATGGATTAATGACTTCTCTTTCTTAGGAAAATCATAACAATTCGAAACGAAGTCCGATTCACACGAAACAAATTTCGTTGGTTTTCTCTTGACGAGCCAGATCTTATTATATAGGATCCGATATGCCAAGTTCAAGGCTTTACACCTATTCAGGCTGGAGATCATCTCTTAACAATTATTTGACGGTGCTTGATGAGTCCTCAATATAAATCTTTAGATATTCATCCAAGCATCGGCCTCTATGATTCAATAATTGAATCAACAGCTGTATGATCATTAAGATGGCCATGGTACATAACCCTAATTGTACTAAGTGACCTATTATGCAAATTAGTTATTCTTCATTTCAGATCAGGGAATGATATTCGCAATAACATTTATTGCATAATGGCTCGTCATGGGCTCGCAGGTCCAATAGATATTGTTTCCAGGATATGAGAGATGATGACTACTCTGACTACTTCGCCTGTAGGTTCTTCAGATGTCACTCATATTGCTAAAGACTCTTCGAGCTCATCAGGTATCGCTTATGACCTTACTAGTAACAACAGTTCAGATTTGTCTAATTGGTCCATGGACTCTGGAGCATCTTATCATACGTGCGACTATCGAGCACAATTACTTCTTACAGGTCTATCCCACCGGGTAGATCAGTGGTTATTGCCAATAGGGTTCATCTACCCATTGTTGGACAGGGAGAGATTGTTCTAGATCCCTAGATGCATCTGCAAAATGTTTTACATGCTCCAGCATTTTAGATGAATATTTTGTCTATTAGCTAGATTACAAAAGATTACATTATCGTGTCATATTTGATCCTTCTTCTTTTGTGTTTCAGGACATACTCACAGGCATGGTGATTGGATGTGGTCGTGAGCAAAGGGGACTTTATAGACTTGTCCAGCCTCCTTGTGTAGGGGCTGCTACTATCCCTTCTGGACATGTCTCCCCATTTCTGTGGCATCTTCACTTTGGACAGCTTCCTCTGCAGAAGTTGTGCCATGTCCTCCCGCAGATCTCTACTCTACTAGTCTGGAGTGTGAGGCATGTCAGCTTGGGAAGCACCATCATTCCTCTTTTCCAAGTCGTCAGATTCATCACAGTGGTCAGTTATTTGAGTTGGTTCACTTCGATATCTGGGGTCCTAGTCGCTTTCATGATCATTAGGAACATCAATTTTATATGGTCGATGTGGATGCTTATTCTATAATATCTTGAGTATTTCTGATGAAGAATAAGTCAGAAGCTGGTTCTATTATCAAATCTTTTCTTATTGAGATTAAAAATATTTTTCCTGCTAATGTGAAATTTATTTGCACTAACAATGCCTTGGAGTTTTCTACTTTATAGTTATCATACTTTCTCAAATCTATTAGTGCTGTTCATCAAATTTCGTGTACTTATACTTCAGAACAGAACGGTATTGTTGAACGCAAACACCGTCATCTTTTGGATGTCACAAGGACTCTTTTGATTCAGAGTTGAGCTCCTCATTCTTTCTGGGGTGATGTAGTTCTTACTGCATGTTACTTGTGAACAACATGCCATCCACTATGCTTGAAGAAATATTTCCTTTCTTGATTGTGTTTCTCGAGAAGGACTTATTCTCATTTACCCCCAGAGTTTTTGGATCTATGGCGTCTGTCCATAATTTTACTCCTGCTCGTGACAAGCTCTGTCTTACTGTCAAATGTGTGTTCGTTATCTATTCTCGTACCAAAAAGGGTATCGGTGTTTGGATCCTATTGAAAGAAAATATTATGTAATGAGGATGTCACATTTTTTGAGTCTATTATGTATTTTTCTCCTACAGGTGATAAGTTGTCTAATGCTGACTCTGATGAGGATATCTTCGTTCCAGCACCATCGATATCTCCACCAACAAGTCCTCATGATAAGTCTCAATCACCTCCACCTCCTCCACCACCTCCTATACCACCTCTTCCTCCACCTCCTCCACCTCCTCCTCCACCTCTGTCTACCATGACTCAGTTCCTACCTCATTTTTATTTTCATAGGTCCTCTACTCACCCCTCTGCTCCTACGTCTTCCCAGTCATCTGACACGCCCCAGGTATGTAATGAACACACTGTTTCTACTGATGGCACTGGTGACATACTTGATCCACAGGATACTACACATGAGAATCTGATAGCAAAGAACAGAGAGGCCGATGACCTTGATGTACCTATTGCCTTGAGGAAGCCCCGTCGCAATTGTGTTAAGTACCCTCTAGCTGCCCATGCTTCCTTGGACCATCTTTTAGAGGAATACAAGAAGTTTGTTATGAGCCTCTAAGCCATTACTATACCATGAACATATCAAGAGGCCATACAAGATAGCAGTTGGCAACTTGCCATGGAAGAGGAGATGTCCGCTTTACAGTCTCGTGGCACCTGAAGTGTTATTTCTGCCCCTCTAGGTGCATTTGTAGTGGGGTGCAAATGGATATTTACAATGAAGCAGCGAACAGATTGTAGTGTGGATAGCTACAGGGCAAGGCTTGTAGCACATGATTTCACCCAGACTTATGGGGTGAATTATCAAGACACCTTTTCTCTAGTGACCAGACACTCAACATTACACATTCTCCTATCAGTTGTTGTTTCACGTGAATGGCCTCTTTATCAGCTTGATGTGAATAATGCATTTCTATATGGAGATTTACATGAGGAAGTTTATATGCAGCATCCACCAGGATTTGCTACTAAGGGGGAGTCTCAGAAGGTATGTAGGCTCCACAAGGCGATTTACAGCCTGAAATAGAGTCCTAGAGCTTGGTATCAGAATCTCTTAGAGTTGATAGAGCATCATGGGTTTGTTCGATCCACTGCGGATCACTCACTTTTTGTTCAGAGAACACGGAGAGGTACAATTGCTATTCTTGTCTATGTTGATGATATTATTGTCACTGGTGATGATAAGTATGGCATTTAGGCAGCTAAGGAGTTCCTAGGTCAGCAGTTTGTGACCAAGGATCTTGGCAATCTTAGATACTTCCTTGGATTAGAATTTGCCAAGAACCAACATTGTCTTGTGATGACCCAAAGAAAGTTTGTTACCGATCTTCTATTAGAGACAGGTATGACAGGGTGCAAGCCTGCTACTACTCCTATGGATTTAAGTATGAGATTATATGATGATGATACCGAGGAGATAAATAAGAGGAGATATAAGGAACTTGTAGGGAAGCTCCTATATGTTACCATCACCAGACCATATATATGCTTTGTTGTTAGCAAGGTGAGTCAGTTCATGGAGCAACCTAGGAAGGTGCATATGGATGTTTTTTATATGATTTTGAGATATCTGAAGTCCTCACTAGATATTGGTCTCTTGTTCAGCAGAGGCACGTCTCTTGACATCACAACATGTGTAGACGCATATTACGCAGGATGCTTGAGGGACATGAATTCCACTTCTAGATTTGCTATATTTGTTGACAAATCACTCGTGTCATGGAAAAGTAAGAAGCATGTTGTTGTTGCCAGATCTAGTGCAGAGTCTGAATATAGGGCCATGGCTCAGGGATGCACAGAGATGATGTGGGTCAGGTCAGTTCTAACTGATATTGATGTTGATGTACCTCTTCATATGCAACTTCTACGTGATAATCATGCAACACTATTTATTACAAATAATCCTGCATTCCATGAGCGTACAAAGCATATAGAAGTGGATTGCCACTATACAAGAGACACGATTCAGAAGGGTCTCATATCTAGCTCTCATATTTCTACTGAATATTAGACTACAGATATATTCACCTAAGCACTTACTGGAGGCCCTTTCCAAAGATGTTGTTCCAAGCTGAGCATGATAGACATATATGCTCCAGCTTGAGGGACAATGTTGAGATTATTATTATCTTTTGTGTTATTTATGTATTTTCATTTCTTTGTGTACTTATCTTGTAATTTATCCAAGGGTTTTTTCCTATAAGAGAGCCCATGTGTTCTTTGAATATCAAGTCATTAGTTTTCCCCCAACAAACATGATAAGCAATAATCATCACCTCATAATCACTCATTTGCCAAGATATTTGAAATTGCATGCATTCCAAAAGTACAGACAGATGCACTCGTTCATCACAAGATAAAGCAATGGTTGATGGAGGTGATGAGCATGCAAGTATCGTGTGGCTTAGCTCATAATCCTCTTTTCCAATAAAAAATATGATATATAAAATGTGAAACTCAAATATGGCCGGTCCCAAGTCTGGATAAATTGAGGAGGATTCCGTCTTAGGTAGACGACAACTGGCGCACAAGAGATAAATTCCTAAATAGTGTTCCTTTTAAGAACACTTTTAGGAATTTATATCAAAGTAGTTTGGATCTTTTTAACATGTATTTTAGCAAACATTTAGATTTGGTTGGGGGCGCTCCCGACTAGCGACGCATTGCATCACCCGAATACAATGAGAAGTTGGCAAGGGCCACAACATCGGTGCATGGATGTAGTTCAAAATTTGCAAGGATTCTTGCATGAGGAACACATGCGAGTAAATAAGCTAGTTCCTTACATCGCCGATTGGATGCAGTCTAAAATTTGCAAGGGTTCTCACATGATGGATGCATGCGAGTAACGAAGTTAGTCCAAAAGAGTTTGCAAAGGAAGTTGCGGATATGTAGTTAGAATATAGGCACTTTGAATAGTAAATTGATGCAGATAGTAGATACGATGAAAAGAAGGAAGATTCAGATATTATGTCTCCAAGAGATAAAATGGGTTGGAGAGAAAGTAATGGAGAATGAGAAGATATGCTTTAAAATTTTGTATTCATGTAAAGATAAGGGCACAAATGGTGTTGGAGTGGTTGTTCATAATTATTTGAAGGATTGTATGGTTGAGGTGCAAAGATTCGAGGATAACATTTTACTAAAAAGTGGTACTCGAAGAAGAAATTCCGAATATCTTCTCAGTTTATGCACTACAAATTGATTTAGATGAAAGGATTAAACAAGATTTAGTAGAGGATTTGGATAAGATTATGCAAGAAATCCCACAAAAAAAGATGATTTTCTTGGATGGAGATCTTAATGGACATGTGGAAAAGGATACTTCAATGCTAGTGGTCATGGAGGTCATAGCTTTGGGGATATAAATAAAGATGGAAAAGTCATTCTGTATTTTATAACGGCTTGTGATCTTTTCATAACAAACATTCTCTTAGAAAAGAGGAAGGAGCATTTAATTACTTATAAGAGTGGACCCATTAGAACACAGATATATTACATTGTGTTGAGGAGAAGAGATCGGTTGTATCGCAAAGACTGCAAGATAATCACATGAGAGAATTTAACCACACCAACATCACTTACTAATCATGGATGTGTAAATAAAAGGGTTGGAAAAGAAAATAAGGGTTTCCAAGATCACTAGAACTAGATGGTGGAATCTTCAATTGAAGCAATGAAGCTTCATGGGAAGAGTTTTAGAAGACTTATCTTGGGATTGTAACAGAAGTGCAAACGAGTTGTGGAAGGCGGTAGCATCTTGTATCTAAAGGGTAACATAAGAGATGCTAGTTGAGTCAAAAGGAGGAGCCCCAGGCCAAAATGAACATTGGTGGTGGAGTGGAGGAGTGCAAGAGAAGTTCAAAATTAAAAGAGCATGCTTTAAAGTTATGTCTAAGGATATAACAGATGAAATTGTCACAAACTGCAAAATAGCGAAGAAGGAAGCAAAGAAGATTGTAAGCTAAGCTAAGTCAAAAGCTTATGAAGTTTTGTATAAAAATCCCAAATCTAAGAGAGCTAGAAAGATATATTCGTATTGGCTAAATCAAGAGAAAGAAAGACCAAAGACCTTTCTCAAGTGAGATGCATTAAGGATGACGAAGGTCACATGCTTGTTACTCAAAAGGATATAGAGACTAGATGGAAGCAGTACTTCCATAAGCTTTTCATTGGGGAAGGAAATAGAGAGATCACTTTGGAAGATTTAGATAGTAGTAAAAGTGAAGGCCAGGTTTAGGCCTTAACACATCACAGAAGCGTGAAGATCACATCCAATGCGATCAAGAGCGATTAGTCATACTAGTCTCTCAGGAAACAGAAATTAAATTTTTTTAAAGAGATGAAACCACATAATTCAAGAACACTTATTGAATTATTTCATCAAGACCACGAAGAAGATATATGAACACCTCTTGAAACGTGGTTGCGATCGATGTCTCTAAAGAAAGAGACCTCCCATCTCAAGTCGGATCTGACAGAGGAGACGCTTGCGAGCGCGTGGATGAGACGCATGTTTCTCGCAATCCAAATTGAAGATTCAAGCAACGAATCCTCTGATTTTATTTCATGAAATTTGAGGTCTTCTTCACGAGCAAGGGGCACTAAAGAAGACAGAGATCCACGAGCAGTCGATGCGGCAACACAATGATGTAGCAATGACGACGACACTCTCTACGTTAAGAGGTGGACGACCACTCTTGAGGGGGGCGGGGGTTGATGAGAATGAGAGAGAGAGAGTGCTCTTGCAATTGTCTTATAAAATAAGAGCTAGAGTTGCCCTTTCTTTTATACTAATATTTATGTCCATGGATCACAATCCACATGCTTCACAAAATCAATGGTTTAGATTATTTTGTGCTTTTAATTAATGGCCATGATTTGTTGCATAAATTTGCAACAACAGTTAATTTAAATATATTGAATAATCATCAATATAATTTAATTCAATTATATCAATATGCATATAAGGATTAAAAAGGAGGCTAGCCATCTTTTAATAATGGAGTGGACAACCTCCTTCATTTTAAGTGTCAAGGGTGTCCGTCCACCCTCCATATTTGGAAGGTGTCTTTCTTCTTCCAATTATGTGAGATATTATATCTCACATAATCTTTAATTATTTGCAACAACTTTTACTCCAAATTAATTTACAAAAATAATTCTAGATTATCTTGTGATAATTTCAATCATGCCAATGAAAAATGTGAATCATATTCACACATCCAAAATAAAATGTAAATTGTATTTTCAATTAATTGTTCAATGCAAATCCAGTTCACATCAACATTTAATTTGTAAATAGTATTTACAATTATCTCTCTCTAATATATTATAAAATACATTTATAATATATAATTAATATGTATAGTGATATCCACATTATTCATATCATTGATAATTAAATCATATTTAATTATCATGGATCTCCATTCTCATGAATCTAAATAATACGAATCACGTTCATATTATTCATAATAATTGAATCACATTTAATTATCAATTTTCCAATGCTCAGATATGTTACTCAACAATGGAATTATTCTTGAACTCTTTCAAGAATAATGTGCTTTTTCCGTGAATACTTAGAGATAAGGATACAATAATTGTACATTCCATGTATAGTGACTTGGGTGTTGAGATCATATCTCCAATCCAGATCTTGAGGACCTCTCAAAGATGCTTGATTAAATCAAGGTCGTAAATCTAATCTTTCTTATTGTATCCGAATCATATTCAGATCGATGTGCAACATTGGACTAAGATTAGATTACTTCTCTACTGAGAGGAGTCACTAAAATCCAAACATGTTTCATCGTTCCCTCGGAATGGAAGCGTCATGGTTATACAATCGTTTATGATCACATCACCCTCGAGTAATCGTAATACCCGTAATCCTTCACACTAGAGATCTAGAATAGACCCGAAGTTTAGATCACTTTTAGTCTGTCTTCTTCAAGGTTTTATCATTAAGTTTCTCATTTGATCATTGGGAGTTGGTATCGATCATATACTTTCCAAAAGCATATATCATACCTAGGTATTGATCATATGCTTTCTAAAAGCATCATTATTGGTAGAAGCCAATGTCTCGAGGTCCCGAGGACTCATTCTGACTGAAACAAGTGTAATAGCAAAAAGACAATACTGTCACTTTTCTAAAAATACAGGAGAAAAAGTGTTATTGCAACAAAAAAGTAGAGGTATAATTATAATTGCAGAATCTCGGAAGACACAAGTGTAAAAAATCTTAAAATAATGGATTTTTACCCCCACATATCCTATAGACTTTGTAAATCACCTTCTCGACCTTTGAAACAACGTAATCCCCTCTCCCCCTCCCGACCCCGTAAACTTACTCAGTCATACACCATAGACCTTGCTGTTAATTTGAGACAACTTGGGTTAACTAGTTGGGGTTTAAGTTGAATTGATCAAACCCTAGCAAATCCAATGATATATTTTTTCCACACTCTCTCCTCCTCTCGCCCTCATTCCTCTTACAATCTCTCTCTTTCCTTCTTCACTCTTGCAAGACGAAGCTTCCTCATTCATCTCAATTCTGGTGATAACAATAGTTGAGTAGGAGGAGGGCAAGGGTGTGGGAGGACTGGACGGTCGCGAGCAAAACTGAAGGGCTAGGGTAGGAGGGTGAGGGTGGAGGTCATCGAGGAGGAGAGTAAGGGCGGGGGTCTGGAGGGTCACGAATGGAACTGGAGGGCGAGGGCGAGGGCGGGAGGGCGAGGGCAGAGGTCAGGGAGGGGGAGGGCGAGCTAATGGGAGGACCCGGACCTGGAGGAGGAGGGCGAGGGCGGAGGTCAGGGAGGTGGAGGGTGAGGACAGAGGTCGGGAGGTGAAGGGCAGGGGCGTAGGTTGGGGAGGAGGAGGGCGAGGGCGCGGGAGGAGGAGAGCGAGGACAGAGGTCTGGAGGGTTGCGGGTGGAACTAGAGGGCGAGGGCGAGGGCGAGGGCGGAGGTCGGGAGGACGAGGGCGAGGTCGCGGGAGGAGGAGGGTGAGGGTAGAGGTCGGGGAGGAGGAGAGCGAGGGCGGTGGAGGTCGAGGATGTGGTGGATGCAGGGTGGAGAAAGGGAGATGAGGAAGGGGATGTGCACTTAATTTAAATTTGATAAACAAAATGGGTATAATGTAAAAGAACATAACATAATCCGGTTAGTTTTAACGGGTAAATTGATGGGGGTTAACCACAAGATCTGTGGGGTATGGGTTAGCAAGATTTGAAGGTTGAGGGGAGAATTACATTGTATCAAAAGTCGAGAAGATAATTTACAAGGTTTATAGAGTCCGTGGGATAAAAATCTCTAAATAATAATAATATTAATAATAATTGTGCAATAAGTGGTAGTAATTATAGTCATATAGTGTGAATGGATGATAAATATCAATCATCGCCTATATAAGAGGAATAACTATTTCGAGAGTGGTGGTAGAATAAGAAAGGGGAATAGCTATTCATGAAATAAGATAAAATACCCATGCCTTTTCTTATTCTCTGCCTTTTCTTAACGAACCGTCAAGTGAACCTTTATATTGGTAGAGGCTAATGGTGTGGAGTGTATTAGTAGTTTAATATGAATTAAATAACAATACAAAGAAGACAAGGGTTATACGTAAAAATTGGTCCCTATTTCATATTTAAAACAGAATTGTTTTTCTCTCCCCCTCCTACGTATTCATGAAAACAAATAAAATAAAAAGAGAGAAAAAGAAATAGATAGTTTTTTAACGTAACTTTTGGCATCCCCTTAAAAAAGCTCACACAGAATGCCCGAAAACAGAGTGGTTCTCTTCTTCCTTCAGACACAGAGAGGTCGAACAGCAGAGCACCAAACCACCAAAAGCAACAGCAGCAGCAGCACAATCCCCACTTCCCCAATCCCCAAATCCACGAACCCTAATTCTCTCCCTTTGCAGATCTACTCCACCTCGATAACACTCCAGTGATCTCAAATTGCGAACGTGAGCTTTCCTCTCTTTGATCCCCGTCGCTGTTGCTGTCTGAAACCCTATCTCTAGAGGAGTGTCCGTGCTCCGGGGTGCCTCTGCCGGATCTGATGCTTGAAGCTGGTTGCTTGTGGTGGATTGGTGTGCAGGGAGCTGTAAATGTAGGATTCTGCTGAGGCGGCGGCGACCATTTGAGGTGAAGGAATGGATGGGAGCGGAGGGTCGTTCGTAGCTGTGAGGAGGATCTCGCAGGGGTTCGATCAGGAGGGCGCTTGGCATTCATCCTCTGGTATATATATCGATCTGGTTTTTTTTTCTTTTTGGTGCAATTTTAATTGGTGAAGGTAGTTGTATGGTTAATGAGAGCGTCTGCAATGTTAAAAAGATGCAAAATTTTGGAGATCGAATTGCACTGATGGGACATTAGATATGCTGCGACGTGATAGTGACAAAAGATTGAAATTTGAAGCTTTTCCGTGGTTTTGGACTCCATTTGATTCTTCTCTATCTTCGCTCGATTTAGTCGGGCGGATCTTTAAGTAGACGTAGTTATCTCTTTTTCAATCAAATCAAATTCCGACTCGCCATTTTGGTGTAGCAAAACCTATCATATCTTTTTGTCTTAAGTAAAAATGATTTTTTAACCGGGCCTTGTTGTGTTTGGGATGCTTCTTCTTCCCACTTAGTTTTGATTCGATTTTTATCCTGTCATTGAGCACTGGTGATTGTGGTTTTGTTGCATTTTGTGATATAATCCGTGGATCTTATCTGTGTTTTTTTGCCCTGTGCCTTCATGTAGTAAGTGGGCCTGGAAACCTGTTGGTAAATAAATTGCTTTTTTATTCTGACTCTTGCAGCCGAGGTCGTCAACGGATCTGGAGCATGGATTGGAAGAGGTCTTTCATGTGTTTGTGCCCAGAGAAGAGATAGTGATGCTCGACTATCATTTGATCTAACTCCCTCTCAGGTTATTTTGCAAAGAACCCTGAAATTTAGTTAATTAAAATTCATTTAAAGCTTGTGTAGAACTAGCGAAGGAAATATCTCAGACGTGGCATGGTTCCTAGGCTGGCTCATTGGAGCTTATTCTTAGATAATGTTTTTTAACAATCGTGAACTGCTAAATGATATATAATATTGTCCTGGCGATGTTAAGAAAATAAAATGTAAAGCCTCTCATTATGTCGTGTGCTGGTATTTTTCAGGAGGAATGCTTGCAGAGGCTTCAAAACCGCATTGCGGTCACATATGATGCTTCAAAACTTGAACACCAGGTATTTCTCAAATGATGGAAGTTAAATATTGATGGTTCGATAGTATATTTGCATATGAATGTGAGATGACCGGGCTGAGTCTGGATGTATTTACTGCAGGTGTGTTTATCATCCTTCTTACCTTATTATATAGAATTTCCTGGCACACCTTTAGATGCTTCCGTTTTTACATGATGGTCATTGTAGAAACAACAAAAAATAGTTCCAAAACCTAAGAAGCTACCGCAGTTTTTACCTACCTATTATCTTGAGCTTTATATAGAAGCATGTGCATTTTATTGGTAAAAAAATCGTGTTAAATTTCTATTTTGCATGCACAATTCCTGGGACTATTTTTGGAAAGGAAACTATTTCAGGATCCAAATATTAGAATTTAGAATTCGCAAGATTTAGGTAATTATCAGAATTCAAGCAAAGGTACTATTGAACACAATGAACCCATATTCTTGCAAAGCCATTTGTAAAAGTTTTAGGAAGATGTAGCATGGCTAAATATGGAAAGAGCTCAGCTCGAAGGGAACAATGTGTGCATGTTTATAAGTTTGTCTGATTCTTTTGATTTTATTGACAGCAGATTGTGTGCTTTGAGCTTTCATTTGTAAAATGTAATGTAGCTCTGACATCAATATTCAATGATTGCTAATATGAACAGTAATGTTTTTTTTTCTGAATGTTCCAATAGTCGATGAAGTACAACTCTTGGGTGTTTTGACTACGTAGATTTCTTAAAAGTAGAAGAGTATGATTAAATTGTCCGGTGGCTGAAAGTTAATGATGGGAAAGATATGTTTATGCTACATTGTTGCAAAAATAGGAAACCCTTAAGGCTCTTTGGGATGCTGCATTTCCTGGTACGGAGCTTCATGGATTGATTTCAGAACAATGGAAAGAAATGGGTTGGCAAGGAAAAGATCCATCCACAGATTTTAGGTCTCACTTTTGCATTGCTCGTCAATACCTGAATTATCGTGGTTTAGTGCCTTCATTTTTTGCCTAAAGTATTATGTTCTTTTCAGGGGCGGTGGCTTCATATCACTAGAAAATCTAGTATACTTTGCAAAGACCTTCCCTGTATGTAAACATTTTAACTTAACCTTTTTATGTTTATTCTGTTTTCTGTTGAAATGACACAACCTTGCATCAGCCATTTTCTTGAAAGATCATGTAGAATTTTGAATTGTTGGGGAACCTTGGTGACATGCTTAAAGTTGTCACTGCGATTGACCAAGAGATGGAAACAACCACTTGAAAGAAAAATTGTTAGATAAAGTTGCATATTGTTGAAAGATGTAATTGGTTTAAACGGACCTTGAATGGGAATCCATTTAACCTTTACCCCTGTGAATTTTGTACACACCCCATCATTGATTGTAAGTGGAAAAGAAAAAGCCCTGGTCACCTGTGTGCAGAGACATCCCCTCCCATGTTTTTTCTCTTCCATTGAGAAGAATTTTCCACGCGAAGCTCCACACTCATGTGTTTGATTGTTTGTGTGTTTTCCATGTAGTTACATAACCAATTTGATCTAGGGCTGGACACTTCACGGAAGTCCTCTCTAAATTTGATAGATTGTTGCAAGCATTCGCATAGTTGAGTTTGGCATTCTAGATCTCAGCCCTTAATTTGAGGCTTCCACATCAACAAGAACAACTGTTTCATATAGATCCAGGTTTGACTGGGTTATGATTTTTCCCCCTTGATCGTGAATTCAAGCTTTGTATCAGATCATTTCTTGATCTATCAGTACCTAATTACTGATCAATTGGAGCTGACTTTTGATTGTCAGATTTTCTGACATGTTCATCGACCACACCTCCGAAGGTGTTTGATCAAATTGGGATTTGGGCTATGTAGTATTCACAGGGACCAACTGTGATCGATCACTCTCTTTATTTTGATCGGTCATGATCACAAGGTGGTCACTACTGGTTGGCTTCTAATGATCAATTGCATCGCAAACGTTAATTGATTGTCTGGCATGGCATTCTGTTGCGCTTATGGTTTCTTGTCGCTTCTTAATATCTGTCAATCAGACCAAAGTGGTCGATCACAAAAGGCTATTATTTTTTAGGTTAACGATCATTCAGATCCTCATGATTGATCACTTAGGATGTGTCATTTTTTATTTACAACCGCCAGCAAGTTGATCGATTATCCTTGGTTTCTCCCTTGTGGGTTATCAATCATGGTTGGATTCTCATTGCAGAAAAGTTGATGTTGAAGAAAACATGGGTGTAACAACCTAATATGTGCAACACAATCACATCATAGGTGTATAAATCATAAGGCTGTTTAATCAATTGCAAATGCTCCAAGTGAAACAGCAAATTCTATTTGATCATCTTAAAGAGCTTCGGAATGAATGGGGGAAGGAATGCTTCTATAAAGGTGTCATTAGGCCCTCCAACCATCAATAAAGATGCTTCTGCTAATAAATAGATTCTTAACAATGGACCTATTGATCACATGACCGGTAAATCTCGTGATTTCAAATAATACAAACCAGAATATGGTTGCAACCATGTTGCCTTAATCAATGGATCTAAAGTCACCATTATGAGGAAGGGAATGCCACTATTGATGATCACTTTCTTTTTTTTGACGCTCTTGATGATCACTTTCTATTAATCAGTACATTGTATATCCCTGGCTTGTCTTTGTATCCAATTAACATTAACAACATTACGAAAGAGTCTCCTTGTCAATTGATTTTCTACAAGGACTACCAGTGCCTGCAAGATTCAGAAACAGGAAAGCATATCAGGATTGGCATTGTCTCTAATAGTATATACAAGATTCTTTCAAGCCACTCTACCCTAGGCTCTACCCTAGATATTGTTCTTACCAGTAGCTGTGACACTAGAGGCAATCAGATACTTTTGTTATTGTGGCATTAATGACTTGGTCACTGAAGGCTAAGGTTTAGGCCTTAGCGTGTCACAGAAGCGTGTAGATCGCATCGAACGATCTAGGGCAACTAGTCATACTAGTTGCGAGGAGCAGCGGAATTTTAAATTTTCAAATGGATGAAGCCACGTGATTCGAGTAATGCTTTTCAAATTGTTTCATCAAGATCACAAACGAGTTCAAAGGAATACCTCTTGAAGCGTGGTTGTGATCGTCAATCTCTAAAATAAGAGATTCTCCTGTCTCAAGTCCGATCCAATGAAGATTGCACTTGCGGGTGCGTTGATGAGACACATGCTTCCCGCAATCCATGTTTATGATCCGAGCGAGGAGTCTCCCGATTTTGTCTCACGAAATCCGACGCCTTCTTCACAAGAAAGAAGCACCGAAGATGGAGGAGGTCCATGAGCAACAATCTGGCAGCATAATGGTGCCGCGACGACTGCATGCCTCTCTAGGTCAACATATGGACGGTCACTTGTTGAGAGAGAGAGAGAGAGTTGGCATGTAGAGAGAGAGAGCCTTGTTGCTCTTGTGTATGTGTGTAAAAGAAAGGGGTACCCTTTCTTTTATACTAAATTAGATGGTGGAGATGCACTCCTAATTAAAATCAATGGGTGAGATTTTGTTGTAAGAAATTACAATAACAATTAATTTAAAAGAAAATAAATGTGTTGTAAATAATCATAACATTTCAATTAAATCAATAATCTCTCAAATAAAATAAGACTAGAGAGCTTCCTTCCATGTAAGTGGAAAAGAGATAGCCTCCTTCCCCTTATACATGGTGGACAACCACCTTGATTGGAGAGAGAAGATCTCTCTCCAATCCTAGTGTAATCTCATTACATTAAGTCTTATTTCATGGAATCTTTTGTCAATAAAATATCACCAAATAATTATTGGTAAATTATTTGTTATAATTGCAAATAAAACCATTGACAATTATGAATCAAATTCAACCACCCAATAAAATTAAATTACATTTACAATTAATTGTACAACGTGAATCCAATTCACATTAACATTTAATTCGTAAATCTTATTTACAATTAACCCTCTCTAATATATTATAAATCGTATTTATAATATTTAAGATTAATATGGATAGTGATATCCACATTATTCATATCCTTGACAATTAAGTCATATTTAATTATCTTGGATGTCCATTCCCATGTGCCCAAATAATATGAATAATCATATTATTCATAATAATTAAATCACATTTAATTATCAAATTCCCTCAATGCTCAGATACATTACCAACAATGAAATTATTCTTGAACTCTTTCAAGAATGCGCTTTCTCTGCGGATACTTGGAGATAAGGACAGGGCGATTGTACGTTCCATGTATAGTGACTTGGATATTGTGATCATATCTCAAATCCAGATCAAGGAGACCTCTCAAAGATGTTTGATTGAATCAAAACCGTAAATCTAATCTTCTTAATGCATCTGAATCGTAAGCAGATCAATGTCCAACATTTGGACTAAGATCATATTACTTCTCTATTGAGAGGAGTCACAAAAATCCAAACCTGTTTCATCACTTCCTTGGAATGGAAGTGTCATGGTTATACAAACATTTACGATCACATCACCCTCGAGTATTCCTAATACCTGTACATCCTGCATACTGGAAGACCTAGAATGAACCCGAAGATCTTATTTAGACTGTCTTCTTCAGGGTTTTATCATTAAGTTTCTCATTTGATCATTATGAGTTTGTATCGATCATATACTTTCCAAAAGCATATATCATACCTAGGTATTGATCATATACCTTCCAAACGCATATATCAAACCTACAAATTCAGTCAAGCTTCCAAAGGGAGACGACCGTGCACGGAATTTGATCCCAATATCTCATGAGTGAGCTCATGTCTTCTGGTTCAGTAATGAACCTGTATGACCCATTTGAGAGATCATATTACCCATATGTCCTTGTATGCACACCAGCTCGCCGATGTATAGACCTTGATTAGATCATCACCCTATCGGTCTGCCAAACGTTAATACTCAAACATATAGTAACATATCTATCTCCAGTCAGAGGGTGCGTGCCTATATCGTGACAGTATATGACATAGGTCTTCGTTATCTCAACTTCGTTAAGTCAACTCTTTTGACCTAACTTATCTAACATCTCTGAATGTCTATTCCTATGCAGAGGATCTGCATCAAGAGGTCGGTCGGATATCAGTCTTTAGAGAAAGGATTGTCATTTCCTTCTCAGGTTGGAGAACCTCTCTTAACAATCACTTGACGGTGCTTGATGAGTCCTCAATCTAACTCTTTAGATATCATCCAAGTACCAGCCTCTATGATTCAATATTTGAATCAACAACTGTATGGTCATTAAGATGGCCATGATACATAACCTTAATTGTGCTAAGGGACCTATAATGCAAATTAATTATTCTTTATTTCAGACTAGGGAATGATTTACAATAACATTTATTGCATAATGGCTCTTCGTAGGTTCGCATGTCCAACAATCACTTGCATTTTACATCTCTAAAAAATATTCTCTAACTTACATATGGCAATAGATGGCATGTTTACAATTAAAGTGTCGACTTGCAAAATACATACGAAACTTGTATCTAGTTTTTGAACCAAAGAGTTTGTCTCTTATTTTTTTGAAGAAAAAAGGGCTTCCACCGTGTAAGTGTGATAAAAACTTCGCCATTAATCATAATTTTTAAAAGTACAAGGCTATGAATGGCAATGATGTAATTTTGAAAGTACAGGGCTATGAATAGCCTACAAACACCACTTTTTAGCCAGCACCCTTGCTTGCATGATAACATTGTCACAATAAAAATGCTCACCACAAAGTACCACCTCATTCCTAACCAGCCACAATGCCCGGACAACAACGATTATACACGTTCTCTCATTGTCTGAACCCCTCCAATTAGAACCAATGATATCCCATAATGGAAAGCCGCAATCGATCTCAAATTGAACTGCCTAAACGAGAATTCTTGAACAACGAATAAACAAAATATTTGTAATTGATATTTCGATTTGAATATACTTTTCACAAATATATATGTTGGAAGAAATGAGATTGTTGTTTATTCCAAAGAACCCTAGGCTCTCTTATATAGAGAAGGCCTATGAGTAAATTACATAAGATGGAAAAAAGAAGTAAAACATAACAAAAGAGTACATAAAGTCTGGAAATATCTCTACACTCCATCTCAAGATGGAGCGTAGATGTCAATCATGCTCAGCTTGGAAGAACACTTCTGGAATGGCCCTCTGAGCAATGGTTTGGTAAACATGTCTGCAGTCTGCTCTCCTGAACTGATATGTGAAGTAGAAATCAAGCCCTTTTGAATCATATCTCTAGTATAGTGGCAGTCTACCTCAATATGCTTTGTCCTTTCATGAAATGCATGATTATTAGCAATGAATAATGCTGCTTGATTGTCACATTGTAGCTGCATGGGTAGAGGTACATCTATATGAAGATCTTAACACAGCTCGAATCATATCTCTAGTATAGTGGCAGTCTACCTCAATATGCTTTGTCCTTTCATGAAATGCATGATTATTAGCAATGAATAATGCTGCTTGATTGTCACATTGTAGCTGCATGGGTAGAGGTACATCTATATGCAGATCTTAACACAGCTCGAACCCACATCATCTCTGTACTTGCTTGTGCCATGGCCCTGTATTCAGATTCAACACTAGATCTAGCCACCATTGTTTGTTTCTTGCTTTCCCAAGAAATCAAAGAACTGCCAACAAATACTGCAAAACCTGAAGTAGACTTCCGATCCTTAGGGCATCATGCATAATCCGTATCAGCACATGCAGCAACTGAGATATTTGTTTCTTTCCTAAACCAGTAGTCCTGCACCTGGAGACGACTTTAGATATCTCAGTATCATGTATATGGCATCCATGTGTACATGTCTGGGTTGTTCCATGAATTGACTTACCCGACTCACTGCAAAAACGATGCCAGGTCTGGTGATAGTAATATAGAGAAGTTTTCCCACCATCTCTCTATATCTTCTCCTGTCAACCTCATATGTATCATCGTCATATAACTTCATGCTAGGATCCATGGGAGTAGTAGAGGGTCGATAATCAATCATGCCCGTCTCAACAAGCATGTATATAATATACTTCCTTTGAGTCATCACAAGATCCTGCACATTCTTAGCAAATTCCAACCCCAGAAAGTATCGTAGGGTACCAAGATCCTTGGTAACAATCTGATGGCCTAGAAATGCTTTTGTCATCTTTATCCCCTGCATATCATCTCCCGTAACGAGTATATCATCAACGTAAACCATGATAACAACAGTACCTCTGGGAGTTTTCTGAACAAACAAAGAATGATCAGCATTTAATCTTTTGAACCCTTGCTTCTGAATTAGGTTAGAAAGCTTCTGAAACCACGCCCGCGGGCTTTGTTTAAGGTCATATATTGCCCTGTGAAGTCTACACACCATCCGACTCTCCCCCTCAGCAGCAAACCCCGAAGGCTGCTGCATGTAGTCTTCTTCCTACAGATCCCTATAAAAAAATGCATTTTTAACGTCAAGCTGAAACAAGGGCCAATCACGTACCACAACAACTGAAAGAAGGATATGTAGAGTGGAGTGACGTGCAACTAGATAGAATGTGTCCATATAATCCACATCGTAGGTTTGAGTAAACCCACGTGTCACTAGCCTTGCTTTGTAACGATCAAGGCCAACATCTGCATGATATTTGATAGTAAATACCCATTTACAACTGACAACAGAGGCTCCTGGAGGAGCAGAAAGCAAGCTCCATGTACCCCGCGACCTCAAAGTAGCCATTTCTTCCTCCATGGCAGAACGCCAACAGTTCTCCGTCAATACGTCTTGATAATTCCGTGGTATTTCCACGGTTGATAAGGACACAATAAACCGCTGAAAATCTCTAGTGAGGCGATGAAAAGAAACATGTGAAGCAAGTGGATAGGATGCACATGTACGCTTCTGCTTCCGTAAGGCAATAAGTACATTCAAATCATCAACAATCATACTCGCCACTATGCTATCCTCCTGCAGAGTTCCCTACACTTGCATATCGTTAGACCCGTCGTTAATAATGTTATTGGACAATCCTGAGGCGTGGTGGATGATTGACGAGTTCCATGAGCAGGGACATGACGACGGGTATAGAAACGTGGTAAAGGTGGCACATGTGGATGTGGAGGTGGTGGTGGTAGTGGTGGAACAACAGGAACTGGTATGTGAGCGGACTGATGCATAGGAGGAGGTGGCACATAAATGTCATCATAATAGTGGAGGAAGTCAACATGTCACCTGCAGGGGAGAAATACATCACAGACTCAAAGAATGTGACATCAACACAGACATAATATTTCCTGTTCAAAGGATCATAGCATCGGTAACCCTTCTGCGTACGGGAGTACCCAACAAAAACACACTTGACAACCCTAGGTGAGAGCTTGTTAAGTCCTGGAGAGAGCTGATGGACAAAAGCAAACGAGCCAAAGACACGAGGAGTAAGCGAGAATAATTCCTTGTCAGGGAAGACAACTGAAAGAGGAACTTTCTCACCTAAGACAGAGGATGGCATACGATTCACCAGATAACATGCCATAAGCACAGCATCAGCCCAATAGGAAATGGGTGCACATCTCTGAATAAGTAGAGTCCGAGCGATATCAAGGAGATGACGATGCTTTCTTTCTGCAATGTCATTTTGTTGGGACGTGTAAGCACATATTGTTTGATGGATAATGCCTCTAGACAAGAAAAAGTGAGAAAGAGCACGAGTACAAAGTTCCAAAGCATTATCCGTACACACAATTTTTACAGTAGACGAAAAAACATTCTGCACTTCATTTATAAGATTTTTGATCACATCCCCTACTTTAGATTTTATTCTTCAACAAAAACACCCAAGACAAACGAGAAAAATCATCAACCACAACTAGATAAAATCTGTGTCCTTGGTGATCAGGGACACGACTCGGACCTCAAATGTCAACATGAAACAATTCAAAAAAGGGGAGCTACTGCTCCGAGACTGACAACTAGGGAAAGTAGATCTGTGATGCTTTCCCAACTGACATGCTTCACACTGGAAGGAAGAACTCAGTGAAATTTGGGACAGGATATGTCGCATCTTCTGAATAGGGAGATGACCAAATCTTAGATGCCATGTGAATGGAGAAACGGGACCACCGGACTGAGACGAGACACCAACATAGGGAGTTCGGACCAAACGATAAAGACCGTCCTGCTCACATCCACAGACAATCACCCTGCCCGTAAGAATGTCTTGAAAAACAAGAGACGATGGGTCAAAAATAGCTCGACAGTGCAAATCCTTTGTAATCTGACTGATAGATAATAAATTCATCGAAAAATCTGGAGCATGCAAGACATTCTGGAGATGCATAGAGGGTGTCAAACTGATCTCCCCTTGTCCAATAATAGGAGAATGGGTCCCATCTGCTGTGACTACAGATCGCCCTGGTGGAACCGCCCTGTAGGATGTAAGCTGATCTTTGTCTGGACAAAGATGATGTGTCGCGTCGGAGTCCATAATCCATTTTGAAACATCAGATCCATGACATGAAGTAAGGGCATAAGCACTACCTGAGGTGCTAGCGGTGGCCGATGTACTAGCATAGGCTGAAGCAGCTACATCCGATGAGCCTCCCGGAGAGTCAATAGAGGCAGGAGGCATGATATCTCGCAGCCTAGCAACAAGATCCTCAACTGGAGATGTAATATGCTCGGCTACCCGCGCCGATGCCGGAAACCCATGCTTAGAATAGTATGTCTCCTCTATATGTCCTGGGCGATGACAGAATGTGCAGGGCTGATGAATGCGGCCACCTCGACCACGAGGTCCACGGCCACGAAAAGAAGAAGAGGCTCCTCTTCCTCTGGAAGCTGCCATCGTCGAAGGAGGCTGAGTAGGAGCAGAAGACGGGACTGTAATTCTGCTGAGCCTGCGGTACACTTCCTCTACTGGATGAATAGTATCGTTTGCAAGAATCTGCGAGCGAGCAGCATCATATTCAGGGTCAAGCGCCGCTAGTAAGATCCCCACCATGGTAGCATTCCGAAACGTCTACTGCTCGGGAGACGCCGTAAGTGGAATGATACTGTAGAGCTTCTCAAACATCCCTCGCATGGATGTATACAATGAATGCAGAGGCCGACCATTCTGCTTCACCGTAAATATGTCATGTTGGAGTTGAAGAATCTTGGTCTTATTTCGCATCTGTGAATATGTCGCTGCAAGGATGTCCCACATCGCCTTAGCAGTGGGTTGATGGAGTACATCATTAGCAATGCCAGAAAGCCAAACTTTGGCATACGAATCATCGACCTCCCATGAGGCATAAACCCCAGTTTTCTCGGTCGGCTCATCTTCGGTAAGAATGTGCTTCTTACCATTTGACTTCATGAGACTCATGAACTGCATAGCCCAGAGCTCGTAGTTCGTCCCATCCATCTTGACAGTGGGCGCTGGACCTTTAAACGCACCTATGGAGGGCATGTCGACCTTGTTTTCTGACATGGTTACCGGATAAGAAGAACTAAGGTTTGTAGACTAAGAATCAAATGTCTACATAAACATCCGAGGATTTGAGTGCATATGTAGACTTATGCACTCAAATCCATGGGAGAAGGAGGGGAGGGGGTGGCAGAGACGAGAAGGTAGTGGGAGGGAGGGGTTCGGCGGCGAGAGGGTGGTGGGGGCGGCGGCGGAGAGAGGAGGGTGGTGGGGAAGAGTGGTACCGGCAGTGGAGAGAGGTAGTGGGGCCGCGGCGAGAGGTGAGGACGCCGGGAGAAAAGGAGGGGCCGACGACGGGAGGTGGAGGTGGGGGGCGGCTAGGGTTTTGGTGTTGGCTCTGATACCATGTTGGAAGAAATGAGATTGTTGTTTATTCCAAAGAACCCTAGGCTCTCTTATATAGAGAAGGCTTACGGGTAAATTACATAAGACGGGAAAAAGAAGTAAAACATAAAAGAACAGTACATAAAGTCTGGAAATATCTCTACAATATATATATATTGTGAAATATTAATTGATAAGAAAAAAATTATGTACCGTCAATGCTAATACTAGAATAATGAAAAATACTTGCATTTTCTCGATTATTAGATTATGCTTTTTAACTTTCCTTATATAGAAAGAAAGGACTATAACTGACATCTTTTATATTTTCATCGGAAATAGGATTGACTACAAATTCGAGCCATAATGTTGAGAAATTTATCTCTCTCTGTGTCCTATGAACAAACGATGAATGATTTTCAGTGGACTGCATAAACCCCCTGGTGCTCCATCAACTCTGAGAGTTTCCGGTACCAAGCTCTCGGACTCTGTATTAGGCCATAAATTGCCTTATGAAGCCTGCACACCTTCTGAGACTCCCCCTCAATAGCAAATCCTGGTGGTTGCTGCATGTATACCTCCTCCTGTAGATTGCCATATAGAAACACATTCTTCACATCAAGCTAGTAAAGCGGACAGTCCCGAGTCACATCAATCGATAGAAGAATACACAATGTTGAATGTCTAGCAACTGGTGAGAAAGTATCCTGGTAGTCCTCCCCATACGTCTGGGTGAACCCTTGAGCTACAAGCCTCGCCTTGTAGCGATCCACACTGCCATCTGCATGTTGCTTCACTGTAAAGATTCATTTGCACCCTACAACAGAGACACCTGGAGGAGCAAAAACAATGCTTCAGGTACCACGAGACTGCAAAGCTGCCATCTCCTCTTCCATGGCAAGTCGCTAACTATTGTCTTGTACTGCTTCCTGGTATGTACGTGGGACAGTGACAACAGAGAGTCCCACTATAAACCTCCTATACTCTTCTGAAAGATGATCCAAGGAAACATGAGCAGTTAAAGGGTAAGTGGCACAGGTACGACATGGCTTTCGCAAGGCAATAGGCACATCAAGATCATCGGCCTCTCCGTTCGTCGTACCAGCTCCTCCTGTACAGTGCCCTATGGTACATGCATGTCACTAGTGCCATTAGTAGAAACAATGTGTTCAGTACATACCTTAGGCGTGGTGGATGGCAAGAAGGCGCATGAGTAGCAGAGCGAGTAGAAGTCTTACGAATGTAAACCCGTGGTAGGAACTGTATCAGGGTAGACAGTGATGGAGGTGGTGGTGGTGATGAAGGAGGTGAGTAAGACTCAACCTGAGAAGGTGGTGGAAGTAAAGGAGGTGGTGGAATAAAGACATCTTTGCCAGAGTCAGAGTTAGACAACTTGTCACTTGTAGGGGAGAAATACACAATGGACTCAAAAAACGTGACATCAGCACTCGCATAATACTTTCTCCAGATAGGATTAAAACATCTATACCCTTTTTGGGTACGAGAATAGCCAACGAACACACATTTGACATCTCTTGGATAGAGCTTGTCACGACCAGGAGTGTAATTGTGGACAAAAGCCACAGACCCAAAGACCCTGGGAGTAAGGGAGAATAGGTCTTTCTCAAGAAACACAATCGAGAATGGAACCTTTTCTCCAAGAATGGTGGAAGGTATGCGGTTCACCAAGTAGCATGCAGTGATGACCGCATCCCCCAGAATGAATAAGGAGCTCGACTCTGAATCAAAAGAGTCCTCGTGACATCAAGAAGATGACCGTGTTTGCGTTTAGTAACACCGTTTTGCTGCGATGTGTATGCACAAGAAGTCTGATGAACAATACCAAGAGACTCGAGGAAGTCAGATATCTGTAAAGTGGAGAATTCCAAGACATTGTCAGTGCGAATAAACTTTACATGAGCAGAGAAAATATTCTTTATTTCAATAAGAAATGATCTAATAACAGGACCATCTTCAGACTTATTCTTTAATAAGAAAACCCATGAAAGTTTGAAAAAATCATCTATAACATGTAGCATTTGAGTTTGCAAAAATATGAGCATGCCTCACCCCAGTCATAAAATGGACACGCCTCAAAATTCAGAGAACGATCTTAACATGCAAGGGAATCTTCCACATCCAAATTCTTCTGCATTCTTCAATACATCCACCACTATCAAAGGACTTCAATCTTATAATGAACCTATATACCTTACCAACAGAAGCTCCAACAGTCACGTCCCTCCAAAAGGTTTATTGGTCCTATATAGCGGTCAACATCTCCAACAAGTCACCCACCCTTTGATGCAAGAGATCAAATCTAAATGAAGGGAAGATAGACATTCCATCCCAAAAATCAGCAATAATGGTGTCGGGATCCACAACTAGGACCACCAACGTGGGAATCTCGAAGCTAAAGTCCCATTTTCTGTTCGATCATCGTATCAAAATCGGAAACCTCTTCCATCCAAGGATGGGCCTAAGAAATTGTCTCATATACTGCACCACAGAACAGATACTATGCCAAAAGTGAAAGGGGGCAACACCCAGCTGACCCTAACCTGGCAGAGTTGCAGAAGCCTTGTAAATCTTGTGCACCAGAGTACAAAACCAAACGGTCACAATCAACCCAAATATAAGCGATCACCTTGGATATCAATGCCTTGTTCATCTTCTCTACCATGCGAACCCCAAGGCCTCCATCTTATTTAAGCGCCGTGACAGTCTTCCAATCAACCAAAGTTATTCCCTTAGACTCATCTGAGGATGACCAAAAGAAGCACCTCATAATGGTTTCTAAGCACTTATGGATGCTAGTAGGAAGAAGTTGAGATGAAAGAAAGAAGATGGGGATGGTACATGATCGACCGCCACATAACCAATTCGCCACCTCTCGATAAACACGCCGCCTTCCAACCAACGAGATTCTGCTCCAACTTCTCAATAAGGAGAAACCACTCAAGCTGCCTCATCCTACCACCCACTAAAGTAAGACCAAGGTAGCACAAAAGCAGCTCAGCTCTTGGCGATCTCAGACATCTCTCACATAAAGCAATCTCATCCTCACGTAAGCCAAAAGACACAAATTCAGATTTGGCACAATTAAACCTCAAACCTGAAACCAGACCAAAGAGGTCAAAAACCATCAACATACTCATGCAACTCCCTGGGTTGCCCTTCGCGAATATAATAGTATTATTGTCATATTGGATGATGGGCAGCGACACCTCCTCCCTCGAGTAGCCATAACAGAAGTCATCAAAACCGCACAGTCAACAATGATCATCATAGCATGAGCCACCAGAACAAACAATAATGGGGCCAAAGGACATCCTTGATGAACCCCTCGCTGAGGCTAGTACCCCCTTGGGCAGACCATTGACCATGACCACACGAGAGGTAGTAGTAAATTAGTAATACACCTCCACATCCGACCAATCCAGGCATCTAGGAATCCTCTTCTATGCAACGATGCCCATAGGAAACACCACTCGGTACAATCACAAGCCTTCGAGAAATCAACCTTTCACTAGATCCCTCAAATCTTATGTCACCTTCAATTAGCCACAACCTTCGAGGCCATAACCACATTATCTGCCATCTGCGTCCTAGGTAGGAAAGCACTCTGTATTAGTGATATGATGTTGCCTAATACATCCCTCAACCAGTTTGCCAGAAGCTCTGGCACAATCAGATAAACAACATTGGAGGGCATTATGGGACGAAAGTCCACCCTCGTAGTTACATCCTTGTTCAGTACCAAGAACGAAAAGGAACCATTTAATATGTCAAAATCATAATTTTCAGAAACAAATTCGACAATCATAGCCATCACCTTATCAGACACCAGCTCCCACAACTCTCTAAAAAAATCGGAAATACATCCGATCATGGCATTTGTCTGGGTTAAGAGTGAGGACAACCCTTCTCACCTCTTGCTCATCAAAAGGCCTGACCAAACCATCAACCTCGTGCATAAATCCGGCTAACACATAAGCCAAGCCACATAGATCTATTGCACAACACTCTCCCGGTTGCATGCTAAAGTAATCGATCGCCGCTCTCGTTACCACAACTCCCCCTCTGAAAGACATTAATACCCACTTCAATCGAATAATGGAATCATTAGATTTTCTTCCCTTGTCTTAGAGTTCTATTTTCTTCCTTAATTTATATTTTTCTTAATTGATTTGATTTGTTGAATTGTGAGAAACACTTACACATAAAAATAAAAACTCATAGTTTCCATACCAAGATTGGAAACTTTGAACCTCTACTATAATTGATCCCCGCGGGTCTCTTCAGAAACAATAACAATAAAGGATAACGTATTAAAGGACAATGAACGCATTATTGAAATCGAAAGATTCGACAGACTAAATGAAAAATATAAAATGGTTCAACTCATACAAATGGAAAAAGGCAATCGTTCAGGGTATTTCAAAAAATAAAAAATACAAGACCCCGAATAGGTACTAGATGCATGTGACTTACGATTGAATTATGAATTAAGTTGTAATTTTTAGTTAGGATTGTGTTATAATTTTCACTTCAAAAATTGACTATCGCGTTCCAATGCCTACAACCAATAGCAACTGTGGAAAAATCTTGTATTTGCATCCCCTTCTTTTAACCATTTCTATCGCAACCGATGCCTCCACTCCACCTCCTGCTTTCTATTTCTTCCTCAATAATTTTATGTACCATGCCTCTGCCAGCTCCTCCTCCTTCGAGTCCATGTAGTTCTCCAATGCATCCAACCTCACCGACTCTTGAGCACACAGCCTCCTTTGCGATCGACTCTCCTTACATTGCTTTCAGAATGCAATCAAGCGTTTGCACAAGTCCCCAAGCTTGTCTCTTGTTACCCTTGTTCATTTTGACTTTTGAGGACCTCCATGGATTCATTGTACTCAAAGGATCAGAAATGATTACTAGGTGGTTGCATGCATGTATTTGATATGTTAATTGAAGCACATATATCATGTACGGTCATTTTGTGGTCTGAGCATGTAATCATGTTGCATAAACTGCCTATGCAGCCATATATCTGCCACATTTATTTGGCTCTTATTTGGATCCGATTAGGGCTCTGAATACACCATTCTCCCTCTAAAAATTAAAGGCAGTTGTACGTACTTTTTTATGAATCCTCGATTTCTCTTCCTCTACTTCATTGCCTCCTCCCACATTTCCTTCCACTATCCTTTATCACCTCCCCACGAAGTCACCGCTTCCCTCGATGTGCCTTCAAGGCTCCAAGTGCAGTGACGTGACCACATTGCTCCTTGCAGCCCCACTGCCTCCCTATGATGTCCCCACCTCTATCTTTCAGGTTTCATACCAATCTTCCTCATCAGATATGACGTTACGTTGGATGTATCTCACTCATCTTCCATTTTATCTAAGTATACCCGACTTCCAAAATAGAAAAAGTGATTTTCTTTTCTTTTCTTTTTCATTTGTCATAGTCTTTGATTACTTCTTCCATTTTTATTGAAAGGGGAATGGATGACTATTCAAGGATGGTAGTAACCCCGATGTCATGATAAATCTATAATGAGATATTACAACACCTCTTACATGAAACCCATTACCATCAAGATTCTTACCTGATTCATTATAGTTAGATGTATCTTACTCATCTGCAATTTATCTAGAAAGGAGATGGTCTCCATTTACTAGAACACCCAACCTGCAAAAGAGAAAAAACGATTTTTCTTTTTCCTTTTTCCTTTTTCCCTTTTCCCTTTTCTATTCTTTAAATACTTTTTCCTTTTTTCTGAGAAATGAAATCGATGACAACTCAAGGTTGTTAGTGACCTGAATATCACGATAAAGCTATACTGAGAAATTATAATCCCTTTCACAAGAAACCCGTATCCATAAACATTTTCCCCATAAAGATTCTTTTCTCGTTCGTCTAATAGCATTAAATTTATATTGATAATCTAAGTAATTGTATCTTCTGAAGCATTCATATGCATGTGTTAGTATTCAAATCGAAGTGAGTGGCCTTCCTAACCTTCTGAAAATGCGCATTTGATGAAGACTTGCTTAACATTTCCATGATCCAGAACACATGGCCAATGTCTTCCTTTGTCTTGCTTTCACTGATTGTTTAAAGTCGTGTGATCAAGCTACCACTAGATATAACCCTTAAATTCGTGTCATTTTAATGGCAAATCGACCCTAACAACAATTGGATTTCTAGTCATTTAGTTCCAATGGCAACCACTCAAATTACTTGAACCCAAGATTATTAAGTAGTGCTCTCTACCTTCTATAATTCTCTTGGACTTGTGTCTCAAATAACATTTGTAGCATTATAGCCGAACTATTATTAAGATGAATTTATCTTGCTACATCCAAAGTATTTATTATTTATCATACTTAAATATTTATGATTTGATATTTAGTAATCATGAACTTTAACGTTAATCTCTAATATCATTTGTTATAATTGTATTTAATATTTTTTGATTAAAAAATACAAAACGGTATTTATCATACAACAACAACAAAGCCTTTTCCCATAATTAAGTAGGGTCGGCTACGTGGATTTTTTGCCTCCATTCAAATCTATCTTGGGTCAATCTCGAGATTATAAAAAAACGGTATTTATCATACTTAAATATTTTCATTTCTTATAATTGTATTTAATATCTTGATAACGATATTTTTATATCTGGTCCACTTAATACTACTGGAAAAGGGGAGTGATGGGTAGGAGTTTTAGGGGAGGTGAACGCTCTCGCCGGAGTGAGCCTCTTTGTTGTGAGGTGAATGGCTGGCGGAGGTTCCTTCGTTGGGAGGTGAAGAAAGGGTTGCGGTCATGGCTTTCAGCGTCCGGTGAGGGGAGGAAGGGGTTTTCGAGGGCCACCACTACTGGAGGTGTGGGGGGGGAGGGTGAGTAGTCGGTGGTCCCCCACTGCAAGCGTGGTAGACGTTGCTTCCGGTGCAGGGAAAGTGGTCATTTGGTCGTTGATTGCTCTCAACCTCCGAGATGTTTTGCTTGCGATGTCGTTGGACATCGTCAGTATCAGTGCAATCGGTTTGGTGGAGGAGCCATCATTTTCGAAGACAGTCGCAAGTTTCTGGGCACGTTCAGTCGGTCATTTGCGTCAGTGGTGGCGAAGAATGGGGTGGAAATAATCTCTTTGGTCGTGTCGAATGCATGGTCGGGCACAAGGAATTCTCCGTTGGTTGGCTTCAAGGTGGATGGTCCTCTAGACCTTGTGACGGTTCATTCTCGGGTCATTCATTTGTTGGGTGCGTACTTCTCGGGGGACGTAGTCACGTTGGACGAAGCTCATTACTGCGTGAGGGTCCTGTCGCGGAGCGAGGCCTCGATGCTTCTGGCGGTTGATGATGGTTCAGGTTGTTGTTGGAGAGTCCCCAGATTTGCTGATGGCGAAGGAAGTCGGTATGTTCTCTGGGTGGCATGTGTTCGTGGTGTCCCTTTGTTATTGCGTTCATTGGAATCTCTGCAAGTATCGCTGAGGAAGCTTGGCTAGGTGAAGAGGGTCCTTTCCGATGGCCTTTGCTTGCGGTCTGACACGTGCATTGTGGCGGTTCTTATGGAGAGAAAGGTCCCTCCACCTTTTGACTCCTGCTCTATAGGAGTGGGCCGTGCATTTTTCCGGATTTAGGTCGAGGCGATGATTCCTTCGCCTCCGCCACTGTTCTCCTACCCGGTGGGCCCGTCCAGGAAATCGTCGTTCCGTTGAGATCGCTTGTTTAGTGTGATTGTCGTTTTGGCTCCCCAGCATGGATGGGCTACTGGATTGGAGTCGCTGCCAGGCTGTCATTCAATCTTGAAATTTGTGACTGCCACGGCTGGCATACCTTTTTCGGAGATGACGATCCACCTTCCGTGTGGGAAGGCCCTCCCTGCTTTTCGCCTTCTTCCTCGGATTCTCGGCAGGCGCCATCTGGGATTGTGAACCGTCGACTCGCTGCGCCAGGTCTGGTGGACTTGGACCCTAGCGCTACTGATCGGGTATTGCCTCAGCCAGATCCAAGTTCCGATGGTGTTTCGACTTCCCCCGTGGAGTTTGCCCTTGTTGATCCAGTTACAAGTCCGGTGTTTAGTCGGGTTATCTTTGCTGACCCGCTTCATAAGCAATCAGGTCTAGTTTTCAGTTGTGAAGGGGCCTCTTCCTCGGGCCCGTTGGCGGGGGTCTTTTTGAACTAGAGCTCCTCGACGTTGCTCGGTGGCGATTATGAAAGATTAGGTTCAATCAATTCGGGTCCGAGTGATTCGCTCATGCCCGGTATTTTGTTCGTTATCGCCGTGGAGAAGAGTCGGGTGTTGTGCTCTTCTGGTCACGTGGGTGGTGCTGGTGAGGCGAATGTGGACCCTCTAGAACAGAAAGATGATGGAGGCTCTTCGTACTATCCCCTTTGCATGGGGGTCCCCTCTGGGCAGGGGAGTCTCTCCTTGGTTTTGATAGGGGAGGAAGTGTGAGCCCGGCCGAGCAGGGATCACCATTCGTGCTTGGATGGGGAATGGACCTGAGTGGCGCAGTTGGTTCTCTGACCCAGTGTCTTGGTAACAGTACTGCCCTTCCTGCTGCTTCGTCTAGCTCCTGCTCTCAGCCTTTTAGTGATGGGCTTAGGAAGAAAGTTAAGCATTATCGATCTAGGAAGAAACATGCTCTTAAGACTATGGTTGTCACGTTTGTCTCTAAAGAGGCGGCTCTGGTCGCATCTGCAGCTGGGGTGGTGCAGATCTTGGGTAAAAACACGATACACCAATGAAAGTGCTAACCTGGAATGTGAGGGGTCTAGGTGACCCGATAAAGCAGCGGGCGCTGGGCAGCCGCTTTAGTGAATGAGGATGCGATATTGTTCTCTTGCAAGAGACTAAGCTTTCCTCGTGTTCCATGTTTACCTGGCGCTCCCTTGGGGCCAGCTTGATTTCGGAGTTCCGTGCACATGAGGTTGTTGGTCGGGGGGCGGTATGACTGTGGCCTGGAAGAAATCCTTATTCTCCTTCCGTTCGGAGCTCAAGGCTAGACATGTGATTATTGTGATGTTGGAGAACGTCATAGAGGGGTCGCTATTGGTTGTTTCCAGTGTTTATGGGCCTTGTATGCCCTCGTTGTGAGATGAACTTTGGGATGATATTCGTGCTGCTAGATCTGCCTTTCCCAGGGTGGCATGGCTCCTGGGTGGTGACTTCAACGTCATCCTTCGATCACACGATTGACCGCGTTCTTGGGTAGGCAAGGATCCGAGATCCGAGGCTTTTGCGTAATTGATTGATCTTGCGCTCGAAGTAATTGATGCAAATGACACCAAGTTTACTTGGAGGAGCTCGGGGTCGTACTCACGTATCGATAGGTTCTTGGCCTCTCATGAGCTTATGCAGGATTTCCTTCTCTCCATCTGCACCTCTAGACCTCATACCGGCTCTGATCATTCACTGTTGCTTTGGGAGTTCGATGGTGACTTGGCTCATAGGAGCTTATTTCATTTTTAAAAGGCTTGGCTGCAAGAGGTCGCTTCCAGAGACCAGGTTCAAAACTTTTGGTCATTTATTGATGTTCCTGGTTTGGCTGCGCAATCAACTTTGTAAATATAAGGAGATCAAAGAATCCAGATCGGCCCGTCGAAGTTCGGTTGAGGCGGATGTGCGCAAATTGGATAACCTCGAGGATGAGAGAGAGAGTTGGGGGATGAAGAGCAGGTTGAGAGGAGCACAACCCAAAAAGTTATTCTAGAGGAGGACAAGAAGCGGGTTATTGAGTGGAAGCAGCGCTCTCACCAGAGATGGCTCAATGAGGGGGATGCCAATACGCCCTTCTACTGGGTTGCTAGTGGGCGCTGGCGGTGCAATTTTTTCCGCTCTGTGGTGGTAAATGAGGTTTTGGTGGAGGGCGATCGACAGATAGGCAGAGCAGTAGCCAGACATTTTCAGGAGTTCTCTCAGAGAAAGGAGTCGAGGCAATGGAGGTGGACTGGTGCAGGGGCATCTCGAATTTCCGAGGCCCATGCTAGCAGTTTTGAGGTGAGCTTCACAATGGAGGAGGTGAAGCATGCGATTTGGAATCTGAACGCGGACGGGGCCTCGGGACCTGATGGATTCCCTGTTTTTTTCTTCCAGGAGTTCTGGCAACTGGTGGGAGATGAGGTATTTGAAGTGGTTAATGAGTTTGTCGTAGGGAACTATGGGTTCGAAAGGCTGAATAAGGCTCTTATCCTTCTATTACTGGAGAAAGATGTGGTTGAAAGGGTGGAGGATTTTACGCCGATCGGACTCTCTATTCTCTAATGCAATCTATCTCGTTGTGGCTAAGGCCCTTGCCACTCGTCTAAGCAGGGTTTTAGAGCACTTCGTTTCCCTTTTGCAGTCTGCTTTCATTCCCTCGAGGCAGATTGGTAACAACATTGCAATGGCTACTGAGATTGTGGCAGATTGGAAGAGACTGAATGGGAAGGGTATTCTATGGACGGTGGACTTTTCTAAAGCTTATGACTCCGTGGATTGGCGCTTCCTCTGGGCAGCGTTGAGCAAGTGTGGTTTTCCTCCTCGTTGGATTCATTCGGTGAAGTGTTGTGTGACTACTACATCCTTTGTGGTGTTGGTCAGTGGCCGCCCTTAGGGTGGTTTTTTCCAGCCACAGTGCGGTATCCGTCAGGGTTGTCCCCTTGCACCATTGTTATTTACCATTGCGGCGGATGTTTTATCTTGCATGATGAATCGTGTGGTCGTAGACGGTTTAACCAAAGGCCATTCGAATGGATAGTTGTCTATTCTGTTGTTGCAGTATGCGGATGACACCATTTTCTTCATCGAGGGTGCTAAGGAGGAGGCAAAAGGAATAACATTAACCTTAGACATTTACAGCAAGATGTTCGGGCTTGCTCTGAATTACAATAAATCTATCTTTGTGTCTTTTGGCCTATCTGATGAAGATGTGAGAAATTGCACTATGGACTTTGGTACGAATTCTGGTTCTCTGCCTATTACTTATGGGGGTCCCTCTTGCAGTGGGGAGGATCAAGATTGCGGATTGACTTCCGGTGGTTGAGAAGATGGAGAAGAAGTTGGCAGGATGGAAGATAATGTGCCTATTGCTTAAAGCGGTTCTCTTTTCCATTACGGTGTTCTGTATGTCTTCTCACTTGTTGCCTCGAGGTATCAGATCCAGACTTGAGAAGATGATGTGCAGATTCTTATGCGGAAAGTCGAGACAGGAAAATGTTGGGATTCATTTAGTGGACCGGGAAACTGTTTGTTTAACTAAAGTGGACGGTGGCCTTAGGGTGAGGAACTTGGAGACTATGGATAAAGACTTACTATTGAAGTTGATGAGCCATTTGTGGGGCAGGAAGGATGATATCTGTTGTCGTCTTCTTCGAATGATCTATTCCGTTGAGGATTACAGTGTCCGTTCGCAGCCTCCCCAGGTGCATCCTTCATCCTTCTGGAAGGGTATTTGCTCAGTCATGCCTTGTTTCCACGATTTGTTTCGGCCATTGCTAGGGAAAGAACATTGCTTTTCTTTCTGGAAGGACAACTGGTCTAGGGAGGGCATGTTATCTACTCGTTTCCCTCGACTTGTTTGCTTTGGCTGTCGATCAGGATGTGCGTGTCTCAGAGTATTGGACCGATGGGAACTGGATGCCTTCTTTTGTTGCTGATTTCTCAGAACAACGCTTCGAGGAGTTCCTCTTATTACTTGATTCTCTACGTCTATGCAGTAGACCTTCGTCGGGCAGGGGCCATTGGGTGTGGCGGGATAACTCTTTTGATGTCAGGAGGGTTACCATGTGATCTCCAAGCCACCTCCCATGAGGACGGACACTCTGATTCGGGACTGCAATCTTATGTGGAAGATGTGCCTTCCTAGTAGAGTTAGTTTCTTTATGTGGCTATTGAGAAGAAGGCGGACCATGACTAGGGACCGCTGCGCGAGGCTCTTCCCTGATATTTCAGACCGGTGCCCTCTCTGTGAGTCGTATATTGAAATTGTGGACCACCTCTTCTTTAGATGTATGAAAGTAAAGACTATATGGGAAGGCAGTGACTTGAATTGGTTGAACACTAATTATCTGGACAACTTTTGAGAATCCGTGTATTCAGGCAGGAACCGCTCCCGCATGGTCATCATTCGTCCTCTTGATTTGATTTGGTCTACTTGGTTGGGCAAGAATGGTTGTCTTTTTTCCAATGAGCGTTTTTACTGTGAAAATGTAACCTTCCATTCAAATGTTCTCATAGAATCTTGGTCATTGTAAGTCTTTATGTAACTCATCATTGTTTTAATATATTGGGGTGGACACCATAGAGTATTTCCCCCTTTTCGGTCTCCAAAAAAAATAAAAAAATACAAAACTTGTAGTCCGCATATGCGCATGTGTACTCCACTTAATCATTTTAGAGTTGTGATCGAAAGAATACAACATATCGTATTTTATTTTAACCTTGTATGTATTATCTTAGTTGAATTTCTTTATTTCGGATTATGTTAAATCATGGGATATAACATTAATCTTTTGCATCTTATCTTATTATTGTATTTATATTTTTTATTAAAATATTATCGTCCCTATAATCTGCATATGCTCCTGTGTACTCCGCTTTATCGCTTTAGATTGCCTGATAGAATGAATACTGCATACATCATTGTGAACCTTAGTTGTACTCATGGCTATCAGTATTTCATTATGTACATCAACAATTGGTTCAGATGTGTATTCTTTTATCTTCTCAAGAGTATATTTGAAATTCATATGGTTATGTGGATTTTTGGTAGGATGTGTGGAAGATAATACTCAATATATTGAATGGCAGAACCACTCTTTATATAGAGGCTAGGGTTAGTTAACGTAAACAAAATAAAAGAATACATAAATACCCCCATCCCTTCAAGATGCCCATATCATAATACTCCCAAGGGATGGGCACTCAAACCCTAACCATGATGCCCATATCATAATACTCCCCTTCAAGATGGAGGATAGACATCTAACATGCTCATCTGATAACAACATCGCTCAAAAGAAACCCTGGAAAGTCTTTTGATGGATATAAATATTGTCCCGTTTGTAGAAGAAACAATGGTAATCCAAAGAAGACCTCTTTGGATAAGGTCTCTAGTGAATTGACAAGCAACCTCTACAAGTTTAGTTCTCTCATGAAGTATGGGGTTTTTGCTGTGTATGCCAGTTGTTTTGTCGCATCTCAGCTCCATTACATTGATGGGTGGAATATAAAGATCTGTATACTTTGTATATCCACTTACGGTAATTGCATCAGACATTACCATATATTCACTATTTACACGCGAGCGAGATACTACCATGGGTAGTGGGAGAAATAGAGAGACAAGGCGTAGGTGACTGCGAAGACTGGAAAGACGATGTTTGGCGGTGGAGATGGGCATGGAACACACAGCAATGGTTTCAGATTGTTTCTTTAATACTATGTGGAAGGTAATACTCAATATATTGACTAGTGTACCCTTGGCCTCTTTTTCAAGGAGAGAATTGGGTTAAAGCTTCACACAAACAAATACAGAAGTACATAAATACCCCTTGCTGGTGGGCACTCGAACCAATCACAACCGTAATGCTCACATCAAAAAGGATTGTTAAAAATCAGTTTAATACACTAATTAAAATTCGTATGTCTAATGATGCTAAGGTATAAATGCCTGTGACTTACACATTTTCTCGCAAGAGAAGTATATCATTCTTGAAATCTCATGTTGATACACTTTGAGACAAAAATGGTGTTATGGAGCATAAAAACTATATTCTAGATGTGGCCAGAGTTTTGCTATATAAATGTGTTCTTCAAGAGAAAGTTTAGCATGATGTTTTATTGACGCATGCCTGTCTTATCACATAATGCCTTCTCGCGTCCAACAAAAGGGGTGAACATTGTATTCTCTATTGTACCTTTTAAGAGAACCATCCTCTTTTCTTTCTCTAGTTTTTGGTTTGAAGTGAAAAACTTGACCCTCACTGGGGTATCTTGCCACTCAAAAATGGTACAAATATCTTGATCCTGCCATCGTTCAGCAATTTGTGACAAAAGATGTTACTTTTTTTAACAATCAGCCCTAGTATCCCACGTCCTCCCATCAAAGGGGTAGTACACAGTGCATATTCACTACATTGCTATTTTAATGATAGCAAACTCTTATGAGCACAGCTGCTACTACGATTCCTGTGATGCTTTAATCTAAGCATGAAGCATAAAAGGAAGAATCAAGAAGATTTGACCAAGAAAAGGCCATGCAAAAAAACCTACTCAAGAAATAACAAAGCATTACTCAAAGCTGGAAATGTAGAGAACTTAATGTGATAAAGAAGCTTAAAGTTGCGGATGGCTCAAAGAAGGTTGTATTTTTCAAAAGAATAGGAAGTCAGAATTGAATCTTACACATTGTTTAAAAGATTGAATTCGTCACTATACTTCTGGTTACTCGATTTACCATGAAGGAAATCTCATATGAAGAAGCAAGAAGTAGACTATGTATGCCATATCGAATTTGAGGTTGAGTACCATGCCATGTCACCCAGAGTTACGAAGATGCGAATCCAATCATGCTCATAATATGGGTGCTCTTATATTGATTTCCCTATAAAGCTTTTCAATGACAACAAGGTCGTGAGCAATCTTTTATTTTGCGATCAATCTTGTAAATAATCAGATCTAACATGATCGCATCAAGCATATTTAGGTGGATCAACACTTTATCCAATCGATGCTCACTAGTTTTGCCTGCCGTTTATCAAATCAAAAGAATAGTTAGCCAATGTATTCAACGAATGCCTCATTGCCCACCACGAGATAAGTGAGGGAAACTTATGCATGATTAACAAACATGCCCAACTCGAGGGGGTATATTGGCAGGATGTATTTGGACTAAATGGATCTTGATTGTGGATATGTTTAACCCATATCCTTTTAGATATTGTATACACAACATATTTCATTGTTGAGTAAAAAATAAAGCCGTAAGTGTGTGTAAAGTGCACCAGGGCATCCCCTTCTTTGGCTTTTCTTCCATCGAGAAGGGTTTCCAAATAAATCTATATGCTTACATGGATTGATTTTATGTTTTCCACACATGATGGACCCTTGGTGGTCTGAACATTCCCAGGACGCCATCTCCTTCTTAGGTCGGAGATCATCTCTCAATGATTATTTGACGGTGCTTGATGAGTCCTCAATCTAACTTTTTAGATATTCATCCAAGCACCAGCTTCTATGATTCAACAGTTGAATCAACAACTGTATGATCATTAACATGGCCATGGCACATAACCATAATTATACTAAGGGACCTACTATGCAAATTAATCATTCTTCATTTCAGATCAGGGAGTGATATTTGCAATAATATTTATTGCATAATGGCTCGCCGTGGGCTCGCGTGTCCAACAGGTGGGGGCAAAGGAAGGGACATATGTGGAGGGGGACAGGTAGGGTGGAGAATTGGGTCGGATCCGACGCAGACCTGATCTTGACCTGACCCGCAAAAGTCTGAGCCCACCCTGAACCCGATGTATAAATGGGTTGGGCCGAGGCCCTCATATTAAAAAATTATCATGCTCGGGTCGAGCCAGGCCCAAACCCGAAGTACAAACAGGTCAATCTGGATCCCTCATATTTCAAAATAGCACACTCAGACCATTTGCTACCATCTTTTAATAGTTTATAATATACCAAACTTTTGAAATATGATATTACTAAATTAAATCCCATCACGATTCGATCACATGGAAAAAAATTCTACAAATATTTCTGGATTTCAACAATCCATGTACAACAATCCACATGTAAATCATAGCAGAGCCAAAATGGGAGACATAAATTTATAGTCACAATACATCCAATATTTCCTCCATCCATGAATAGTAATATTATATCATAACAATAATGAATAATTTTCGAAATTATATTAATTAAAATAAAAATAGTAGAAACTTAAAGAGCCATTTTAATTGTGGGTTCATTAAGGAATTAATTAAATTATATACATATGGTATATTATTTACAAAAAATTTATTTTCCTCACTTTATTAATTCAAATAATAACTGTTAATAATTTAATTTTTTAGTGGTGGTTATCTAAGGAAATTAATTATATACATATAATATATACATATGGTACATTATACAAATAGTTAAATAAGGAAATTATGCTATTTTATGTTATATATTTTTTATTTTTATTTTTTTAAAATAAATATTAAAAAATATTTACAATTATTTAAAATACATTATGTATAAAAATAAATATGAATAAATAAATACAATAAATAAGTGGTAAAATTGTAAAAACCACCTCAGAAAATCATCTTTCAAACCATAACTCCAAAAAATATGAAACCTAAGATGGAAGTGAATTTGAATAATTCGAGTTCATATAGAGCATGAATAGTCTTTCAATTATAGCTATATGGCTTTTTTCAAATGTGGTTACTTTTATTATATACATGATTTTATTTTGCAGGCATTTTTATTATTTATAAAGCATTTTTATTTACATTCTATTAAGAAAATTATTTACTTTGAGGTCAATCTATGGAAAAATAAAATAGTGTAAATTTTATACAAATATACACAGAATAAATGAAAAGTATTTACATTATTTTAGATTTCTTTTCTCTGAAGGTTGATATCTGACCGACCTCTTAATGCATGTCATCTACATAGGAATAGAGATTCGGATGTGTCAGGTTAGTTAAGTCAAGGGGTTGACTTAACGAGATCGAGATAACCCGAGACCTATGTCGTATGATGTCACGATATTGGCACGCAAAAAATTCAGCCTTTCAGAAAAAATGGATTAGATAGTTTGGACAAACACTTCAAAGGGTGGCTCAAGGCTTTAGCAATATACATGTGAATTGACAGCATCTATTTAATTATCAATCTTATGCCTTCCCTATTCTCTAATTCTTCCCAATCTTTCACTGATAGAGCATACCCAGCGAGTCCTACTAATATGCCAGGCCATGCTGAACCAAGAGATACGATTGCTTGATTCACTCTTACCTGGCGAGCAGCCAATATGCGAGTTCTCCATGAAAATAAGTTATACAGACAACCAACGGATGTTTATATGGCAAGATCTCACCGTTGTATTAGTCACCTTGGAAATTTGCTTTTTAACATAATCGATATGTAAGAACAAACAGTTTTAAGAGAGATTTAGGCTAAATATCCGGTGAAAATGTATTAAAGGATATAGAAATAATATCAAAGATATATAGTTCCTTAATAGTGTATGTTGAGTGGTTCTTTAATGGGTAAATGGATCTGAGGATGATGGATCATTTACCCATCATTTATATATTGTACTCATCCCCCCTTATTGAAAAATACCTTAGTGAAGAGTGCCCTAATCTTTAGTGAGGGAGATTAGGGATTGAGAGCTCCCGTGGTTTTTCGCTCCTCATAGGGTTTTCCACGTAAATCTGTGTCTCCATCTTTATGTGTGCTTTGTGTGTTTGATTCTTACAATGTATCAGAGTTGTGATCGTATCCTTCATCAAGCGTCGTCCTCTCTTGCACGACGGTTTACTGTAGGTAGTGCCCTAGGTGCACCTCCGTCCAGGTACTTTGGATCTCTCGTATTGTTCCGCCTAAAGAAGAGTTGAAATCAGAGTTGGGGCTGCTATGTTTTTGGGGCTGATTGATGTGATTTGAGGCTATTTATTGTTTGTCTTTGAGCATCAAAAATTTTTTTATTGTTTGTCTTTGGAGGTCAACTGCTGAAATTCGTGACTATTTGATGATGTTTTGTTTCTTGAGGTTGATTGCTGTGTTTTTCGTTGTTGCATTTTTCTCGCTCCGTCGAAGCATGTGGTATCCTCTATCGCATGGGATAGTTGTTGTGTTTTAAGTTCTTTGTGTTGAACTGCTATTCATATTGAACGCAAGGTGTATGATAAAATGTCTGTGAGAGATAGTCAAAGTATAAAGGCTACATTGTTGGTGAATGATCCTATGATGCTTGGAGCATCTAGATAACCTGACTTGATAAAGGATACCATCAGTGAGTTACAATCCTTCTTGAAGGAATCGTTTACGAAAGAGCATGTATCTTTGCAACCATCAAACAATGATTCAGCTTTTAATACGAGAACTAGCAATGCTTTCTCTGCCAAATCTGAGTGGATTATCGAAAGTGGTGCTTCCGATCACATGACGGGTGATCCCAGAATGTTTCATGATTATAAGTTATCATCTGGAAGAGAGAAAGTTACTGTTGCAGATGGATCTCATGCTACCGTCACTGGAAAAGGGACCATATATGTTGTAGATCGGTTCCTTCTTCATGATGCTCTTCATGTGCCTGATTTTCCTATAAATCTTCTGTTTGTTAGCAAGATCACAAAAGAATTGAACTGCAAGTTAATTTTTGACCACAGGTTGTGTATTCTCGAAGACTTGGGGACGGGAAAGAAGATTGGAATTGGTCGAGTTGAAGATGGATTATATCGTCTTCCTACTCAGGTTGGTCAAGCTCTTACTTCTGCAATGAAGGTTCGACTTGAGAAGGATTGTTCGATGACCGTGAAATGATGGCATGAGCGTCTTGTCATATCAATTTCTCTTCTCTGTGAGAGTTGATGCCCGATATTTTTCAAGAGTATCTGAAGATGATTTGCAATGTGATGTATGCCAATTTGCAAAACAAACTCGCGACACTTATCGTATTTCTACCAGTAAATCTACTCATGCTTTTGAGCTTGTTCATTCTGATGTGTAGGGACCTTCAAATACAAGGAATGTTGGTGGTCATCTCTACTATATTACTTTTGTTGATGATTTCTCACGGAGTACCTTCGTCTATCTTTTGAAAAGTAGGAGTGAACTCCCTAAAGCAATCAAAAGTTTCACAAATATGGAGCCAGAATTAAGAAGCTAAGGACGGATAATGCTAGAGAATACTTAGAAAGATCTCTATCTACTTTTCTTGATAAGAGGGGCATCATTCATGAAACCTCATGCAGTTATACACCACAACAGAATGGAGTAGCTAAAAGAAAAAATCGTCGCTTGTTGCATGTTACCAAAGCACTATTACTTCAGCGAAATGTGCCAAAGATGTTTTGGGGAGAGGTTGTATTAACTGCAGCTTATGTGATAAACATGACACCTTCTTGTGTGATAGCAAAGAGAACTCCCTACTCTATTATTCATCCCGATAACTCTCCTTTCAGTTTGGACCCTCGGGTCTTTAGATGTGTATGTTTTCTCCATAACTCGGGACCTGGTGTGCGAAAGTTAGATCCACGAGCTACGAAATGCATCATTCTTGGTTATTCTGGAACACAAAAAAGATACAGATGTTATGATCCAGTGGCTCATCGCCTTCATGTGAGTAAGGATGTCACTTTCTTTGAAAATGAGCCCTACTTTCCTCATAATTTTTCTCAGGGGGAGTATGTCAATAAATATTTTGAGAAAAATGAGAAGGGGATTTACTTTGTTGGCGATATACAAGAGAATATCCATGTAAGGGATGGTTGTGAGCAAGATAGAAAAGAAGATAACGAGGATAGAGATCGATTTGATCAGACTTATAGCAGACGAAAGGAAGTGGATAAGGTGGTGGAGACTGAAGAAGAAATGATGCAAAGCCATGATTTCCTTGTGGTGGAGACTGAAGAAGAAATGATACAAAGCCATGATTTCAATCTCTCCTCAAATTTGGGACTCGAAGACTCTGTAAGTAGTCCTCTCACTCATGATATTCCCGTTGACAATTCTGAGCCTTCAATGGATGATCGCGTCATTGCTGTGAGAAAAGTTATTAGAAATGTTTGAGCTTCTATTCATTATCCTGTAGAAGACTTTGTTGCATACACCAAGATGAGTCCAAGCTACAGATGCTTTATTTCCTCTCTAGATGCTCATCACGTTCCTAAAAATATTGATGCCAAAAATGATCAAAAATGGGTCAATGCAATGAGAGAAGAAATGGAAGCCTTGGTAAAGAATGATACTTGGGATATTGTTGATGTCCCTAAAGGTGCTCACCTTGTTGGGTCTAAATGGGTATATACAATTAAATATGATGTTGATGGAAATGTTGACCGATCCAAGGCTCGTCTTGTGGCGAAAGGATACAGTCAGAAATATGGGATTGACTATCTTGAGACATTTACTCTTGTTGCTAAGATGAATACAGTTAGGTTTGTTATTTGCCTAGCAACTCATTTTTCATAGAAAATGTACCAACTAAATATGAAAAATGCTTTCTTGAATGGTGATCTCAAAGAAGAAATATATATGCAAATGTCGCTTGGGTTTGAGAATGATGGTAGGTGTTGCAAACTAAAGAGATCTTTGTATGTACTAAAACAGTCTCCAAAAGCGTAATTTGAACGTCTGCGTATGGTCATGATTAGGAATGGATATACCCAAGTGAATGGAGACCACACTCTGTTTCTTAGAAGGAACAATGATAAAAGGTGTATTCTCTTAGTGTATATGGATGACATGATTCTTACAGGTAATGACGAGAGAAAATACTTGCAACTGAATTTGAATTGAAAAACTTAGGGAAGCTAAAATACTTCCTAGGTATTGAGATGGCTTTATCTCCAGGGGTTATGTGTCTAAGACAAAGAAAATACGCTCTGGATTTGCTAAAGGAATGTGGCATGTTGGGATGTAAATCTACTACTATCCTTATTGAGGCAAGTCATAAACTTGCTAAAGAAGATGTAGGAAAAAAGAGATATCAAAGATTAGTGGGAAAGTTGATTTATCTTACCCTCACGAAACCAAATATTACCTACATGGTAAATGTGGCGAGTCAATTCATGCATTTTCCAACCACTTCTCATGCTAATGCGATGGATAAAATTCTAAGCTATATTAAAGGATCACCAGGAAAAGAGCTTATGTTCAAGAAAAATCCTGAAGTTACAATTGAAGGATACATTGATACTGACTAGGTTGGTTCCATGGATGATATACGATCCACTTTAGGCTATGCGATATATTTGTGTGGAAATTTGGTTATTTGGAGAAGTAAGAAGCAAAATGTGGTTTCAAGATCGAGTGTTGAAGCTGAATATCGTGCTCTTACAAATGGTGTCACTGAAATTATATAGCTAAAAATTTTGTTAAATGACTTGGGCATCAAAGTGAGTATGCTGATGAAGATGTTTTGTGACAACAAAGCTGCAATAAACTTGGTCAACAATCATGTAATGCATGATAGAATAAAGCATGTGGAGATAGACATTTCATGCGTGAGAAGATTGATGGTGGATTGTTGTGCCTTCCTTACTTGAAGTCTACCGATCAGGTTGCTTATCTTTTCACAAAGGGACTACCTACTGTGCAATTTGAGATGAATGTAGGCAAGTTGGGCATGGCAAATATGTATGCCCGATTTGAGGGGGAGTGTTGAGTGGTTCTTTATTGGGTAAATGGATCTAGAGATGAGGGATCATTTACCCATCATTTATATATTGTACTCAGCCCTCCCCCCCCCCCCCCCCCCCCCCCTTATTGAAAAATATTTTAGTGAATAGTGCCCTAATCTCTAGTAAGGGAGATTAGGGATTAAGAGCCCCGTTGGTTTTTCCCTCTCCGTAGGGTTTTCCACGTAAATCTTCCATCTTTGTGTGTTTGATTCTTACAGTGCAGATCTTAGATAATTCTTGTACTTCAGATAGGAGTGGACTGTGTTATGCTGTAGGTAGTTCAGAAACATCTTTTCTCTAGAGAGATTCAAAGTTATTTTTGCACTGAGGACAACCTCCCCCCGCATACACAAAATGTTGTTGGATCGAGAAAAGGAAAATTTACCTTACATTGCACTCACTTCGAAAGTTACTACTGGCTGAAAATATAAAGTTCCATATTCCATATCAAATGATATGCACTATGAAATAATATGCACTATCAAAATCATTTTCATAAAAGCCTGCATTTTCCCTATTCGTTCCTTTATATTAAGTAGAATTTCCTAAATCTGGATTCCTGCTGCTGCTTTGAAAAAAAGAAATATCTTAAGCAGCAATTCTACCCAGACGAAACCTAAACTAACATTATGGAGCCAAATTCTTTGTGTTTTGGGTCTTAATCCTATTCAGCATCACCAATCATCTTCCTCCACTAATTATCCACCAGCATCCGCACAAATCAAGGAACAGTGGACCGACCTATGAAGGCTCAATTAAATTTGGCTAATGCACTGCATCCGAGGAGACTCTTGGCAGGTGGAAATCAGTAGAGGTTGCAATGGATCTGAGGTGAATAATGGTGGCAGGGTGGGCCCGCTAGAGTTCTGGACAGATCAATGGGGCAAAGGTGGCAGAGAATAATGGGTAGGAGGCAGGGGATCGAGGTTCATATTTACAGGCACCCTTTATACACAGGGACGGAGCCAGGATGGTATTTAGGAGGGGGCACAAATAACAATATAAAAATGTATTCATATAATGAAATTAACTGACATATTGAATATCTACAATGTGAATAGAAAATATAATTGTATGCTTTCTGAAATTATAAAAATGATTGTGCTATTTAAAAATTTACCTTGTTAGAGTTGTCCTCAATGAGATTTCATATTTTGAAATCGTTGAATAATTTCTTCATTGCTAAAATCATATATGTATTGACAGCTAAACTCATATATGCATTGACAACTAAACTCATATATTTTAATACAAACTTAACAAAATGTAAATTGTTTATACAGATATGATAGACGTTTCATACATTCTTAAAAATATATGGGTCAATTGGGCAATTTAAATGGGAATCAAAGATGGGTAACTTTTGCATATTCTATCAATATAGACTACAGATATTTCATTATTAAAAAATCTGTATGTGTCCAAAGTACCAAACAATGATTCACTATTTGTTAATTCAATATTTTCTTCATTTGTACTAATATGTCTATAGAAAAATTGGGAAAAAATGTATGAATTGCTAGATATCTTATAAAAAAAGAATATGGATGTATTTTAATTTTGATAACTCCCATATGTAATCAATCAAAAATTCTAACTTTATCTACAAGAATTCTAAACAATAAGTTTATACAATATATCTAATTCAATCAAGTTTGTTCCATCAAAAATTGTTTTTCAACATTAGACATTTTCTAATATATCAAAAAAAGATTAAAATAAGAAATTCAATGATAGTAGAAAATTTATGTAATAGAAAATTCTTGTCATTCGAATTTGAATCTTAGTAGGAGCAAAAAATTGTCCAATTTGATTTATGACTATCAATGAAGCTGAGGGACGCTGGAGAGAGAACATGAGGGGAGAGAGAGAGTTGAGAGAGAAATATTTGAGAGAGTGCGAGAGTCGGCAAGAGAGAGAGGGGGAAAGAGAGAGAGTGCGTGCAAGAGAGAAAAAGGAATTTTAATTTTACGGGATAGAGAGGGGAGATAAGTGGGGATACTATATTTGGAGAGAGAGGGGGGTGGAGAGACGACGACAGAGAGAGATGACAAGAGGGAGAGGGGAGAGAGTGCGTGCAAGAGTTAGAATTGGAAAGGGGAGTACGTGAGGGAGTTATGAGATAGAGAACAATTGAGATGCTATATTTGGAGTGAGATTTTTTTAATTATATATGGAATGTATTCATTTTTCAAAAAAATAAGGGGGGGCATTTGCCCCTCCTTGCCCCCTCTCCATCCGTCCTTGTTTATACAGAGAGTTGTACATGCATCTTCAAGGCAAAAAAAATTAAACATCGTATCTCTAGGCCCTTGTTGATAGCTGGAATTCTTGAAGTGGGCGTGCCTGTCCACAGATTTCGCTGAGGATTGGATAAAAGATCTTTGAGTGCACCAGGTCGCTCGAGCTTTCCTGGGAGTATGGCATTGTTACTTCAGCACCATCATGCCCGGTACTCGGACATTGGCTCGAGACATTTCCTCTACCCAAAAAAACAAACTTTGCTGGCAGTCTGACCCAAGATGGCCATTATTAATAATGTAGGCATTAAAGAAAAATGACCCCAAACCTCTATTTAGAGCTCGTGATGGTGTAGAATGCATGGTATCGTGCTGAAAAGCCTTTTTTCCGATAGCCTTCGTAGTTCAGTTAAATAAAGCCTCAAAACAAATATGTTGACAATATGTTTCAGTACATCACATGCAACGTAGACTTGTATTCTTTTGCAAAAGGTTATTTCCACATTTCCGATTTATGACTTCTTGGCAACAAGAGGCTCCCCCCTTGCATCCACTTTCCTTTCTTATCTTTGCCAAATCAAGCAGTTAGAATATACTTTAACTTTAGCTGTTTCTAGCTTTGTTTCTTCTTCTAACTATGAATTAACCTGCTCCTGTAGAAATCATTCCAAAGTCTTCTTTTGAAGCAAGAAGGAGAACGAGCGTTGGTGGAATATCCCTTTGCTGTTGCTGGTGTTAACATCACCTTTATGCTCATTCAGATGCTTGATATCCATTCCCGTAATGTTTTACTGTTAGAGATTGCATTTGCAAAAAAAAATACAGTACAGCCCTTTTTTAAAGTTTAGGCCATAAAGTTATGTTTCTCCAGCTTTTATATTAGTTGCCATTTACCAACTTTATTTATAGCTTGCACTCCGTGACTAATAATCCAATAGACCACTCATGAGATTGTTTTCTAATTTGCAGCAAAACTTCGTTCAATGGCTGCTTCCATTTTCCTGAAGTTACTCTCAGGTGTGCATGCACATTTTTTAGAGAGTAAATTACTGCTAAAAATGATTTTTTAGGTTTGTCCCTTGGAAGTAGGATTATCAAAAAATGTAATCTCAAATGTTGGATCTCATGCTTATCAAAATATATATAAATAATTCATGATTTATAATTGATTATATGTTGTCGGGTAAAAAGAAATCAATGGCTGCTGACCTTTGTGTCAGTTATGTATCTGTTTGTGTAGGCAGTGCCCGATTGATAAAATAAAACTTATTTGGCTTCTTAATAAAAAAAATTCCAGCTCAAGTGGAACTATCTAAGCACGCAATCAAATACAAGCAATCACGTGGAGAACACAATGATTTACGTGGAAATACCCATATGGGTGTAGTGGAGGAAAAATCACAGGCAAAGAGAGATCGCACTATGTAAAAAGCTGGATTACATGATACATAAACCCTAGGAGGAGGTTCTCTCCCAGAAATAGACTTGCAAATAACCCACACCTTATCCTAGTATATGTATATATAGGGTTATACGGTAAATGGATCCTAAAAATTCATACCGTGGAGGCCCCGCCCTGGTCCAATAATCGAGTTGGCCGAGATCCATTTACAAAATGTATCTGAACCTAATCGGGTTGTGTCTTCAAGGCATGTCTCAACAAGTCTCATACTTGTCAAAACTTAAGGGCTCGTGAGGAATGTAGCAATACAAAATCATAAACATAATTTTTCAAAACCAAATTAGAAAGGTAGGAACAGTGCCAAATGAGTTTATTGTTGTCGTGATAAGTAAGTTGAGAATTCATCTGAAGTCTATTCTCTCACAGTTGAGTTGAACATTCTTATAAAGTATATCCTCTCACAGCCTTAGCCTGCAATAACATGCCTTCTGCTGGCTGTAGAAAATGAGCGAGCATTTGATCTTTTCTACTGCATAGCCTTCAGATTGATGGATCGACAATGGCTTACTATGGGTGCATCCTACATGGATTTCAATGTGAGTATGATGTCTTGATTCTTGAAGAGGTTGATCACTGTAGCATCTAACTCTGTGTGGTTACGTTGTTTTTTATGTATACATATCATGTGTGTTTCAGTCAGTGATGAAATCAACCCGTCGTCAGCTGGAAAGAGAGCTCTTACTTGAGGACATTCAACGCCTTGAAGACATGCCTTCCTATAGCCTGCTTGAGCGATAGGTAACAAAGCTGCACTCTACTTGAAAATAGGAGCTACTTTGTTTGTTTGGGGAGGTCTGAAAATCTTACCTGTTTCCATCTAACAATATCATTTTCTCTTGATATGTTTATGTTTGCATTTGAGTTTGTAACCGAGGTGAAATATGTTGATAACTAGAAACCTCGTGTATCATAATGAAATTCTTTCCAGCCCGATATACTTGTTTTATCTAAATGTCACTTTCAGTTAGCAACTTCCATTAGTTCGTATGCGGATATGGAGAATCCTGTGATTTCATGACGAGAATATACTTCGTCATTTTTTGTCAATGGCTAAATAGGTAAATAGGTATCCACTTAAATGGTCTAGTAGTAGTGCAGTTGTCTATCATCCAAAAGACCAGGATTCAAATCCCCTCCTTGTAGCGGTTGCGTTAGGTAGTCGACAGCCAGCGTAAAAAATAGTTAAATTTTTCAACATGCATTTGAGCAAGAATCTATGTAGCTGACCCTACATACAGTAGGAGAAGGCTTTGCTTTTTTTTTGCCTAGATAGGTAAATAGGATGTAAATTTACCTTCTCATCACTTCCATGTTTGCATCCAAGTTAGTTTGTATTTGCAACCTCATACTTGTTCAGATATGCGTCACGGCACTTTACTGCATGGATATCAGTTGTTTAGATGCAAATTTTGTAAAAGAGTTTATGTTTCTCTCAATTCTGTTGCATAACCGATTATACAAGTTATTTGAGAAGTGTGACCGCATTTGAGAAAGCTACAGAATGTCAGTTCCCTTTCGACTCCTATTACACAAAGCAATCAAGATTCAAGAATATGGCATTCTTTAGAATCCAATATATAATTTTCGACAGTTGGAGCTAAGCTCAACGCCGGTTGCTAGATGCTGCTAATGCAATAAAATAGAGGCCGTTTAAGATTTGAAACCCGGTCTGCAGAATGGAAAGTTTGTTTTGTTCAACCATAAAAAGACTGATGGTTACACCAGAATGCGAGGGCTAGGGGTGTAAGAAAATTTTCAAGTTCGATATTCGCTCAGGTTCGGCTCGCTAAAAGTTCGATTCAGATTCGATTCGGAAATAAACGAACCGAACCTGGACACAAGTTTAGGCTCGATTAAATAAACGAACCGAACCTAAAAATCACATGTTCGCTCAGGTTCGATTTGTTAAAAGCTCGATAAACATACACATATACATATTTACAAATCCTTATTTGTAGAAGTGGAGTTATTTTGAGGTGAGTGATTTTTATCCCAAGGTAAGTGAATTTTGTCTAGAGATAAAAAGATATTTATGGGATAACTAGGTTTTATCTCGATATAAACTATCCAAAAATAAATAGTCACATCGTGTTTACAACATCTATCATCTATGGTCTAGTACTTTTCCCTTCGTTATCTTCAAATCAACAAAACAAGTACAAACATTACTTATCGAATATCTCCGCATTATTCTTATTCCTTATCCCCATCTGAATAGATATGAAATATATTATATACTTTTTTCAAAGAGACGAGTCCTCATTAATCTATTTTTTTCAAAAGATGAAGATGAGTTAGATAAAGAAAAAAACTAAATGAATATTTATTCTAACTGTAAATACACATATATATTTCCATTTCTCTTCTTTTCACTCCCTCTTATTAGAGAATTCTTAAGTTCGATATTCGCTTAGGTTCGATTCGTTTAAAAAGAGGTTCGATTCGTATTCGGTTCGAAAATAAACGAACCGAACCTGAACACAAGTTTAGGCTCGATTAAATAAACGAACCGAACCTAAAAAATATAGGTCCGCTCAGGTTCGGTCCGTTTACACCCCTAGCGAGGGCCTAGGTGGGTCGTCATCTAGCAATTGGCGGGACCTTTGAGTTGTATTTCCCCTCCCTCTGTCCCTCGTCCGCCATGTTGCCATATATTCTACCTCCCCCTGCATCTGTGGCCATCATGTCTTGTCGCTATGACCACTTTGTCTCTGCATTGAGTCGAAGGTGAGGGTCGGTTGTTTTTTGAGAGGATGAGAGAATGGAGTCGAAAAAAAGACTTATGGATGGTGAGGTTCCAATCTGCGGATCGATGATTCCTTTCCCCTCCCGATGGAAGGTGTTGGAGTATTCGTGTATGCGCCACATTGTGTTGTAGTAGGGTAAATGGATCCTGGAGGAGATCCATTTACCCCATCCAGTGTTTAGTCCCACATCGTCCAGTGGTGGGACTTGGAGGCTTTGGAGAGGCTATATAAAGAGCCCCAGACCTCCTGTACTCATTGAGAAAAAGGAATAAAGTATCCGCCCCTTTGAGGGCTTCTCCCGTGGTTTCATCCCGCTCCTCACGGAGTAGGGTTCCACGTAAATCCCGTTGTTATTATTTTGTTTATCTTTTTCCATGTTATGCTTCCGCTTCCGATTTTCTAACATGGTATCAGAGCGAGTCGATTCTCGAGGATTTTGTCTTTATATTATTCGAGATTCGATTGATTCAAGTTTTGTAAGTTTTAGGGTTTCTATTGAAACCCTAATTTCTGGGGTTTTGTTCTTGATTAAGCTAGTTCAAGATCAGTCGGCATCTTATTCGCATGTTTGAAGATATGTTCTTGAAAGATTATTGCTGCAGATCACATTCATTTTGTAAGATTGTTCAAGTTATGCTCAAGATCATCCAACATAATAGTATCGTTTCTAGGGTTTTGTTTTGAAACCCTAGATGTACTATCAAGAAATCCCCTGTCCAAGTCAAAGCGGCAGTTCCAGACACGATCAAGGACTCCTGCAGGCAGCGAGAGCATCAACTTCCAGGCTTTTGCGGCAAGAGCACGCTCCAGGCTGCGCCCCCACCTTCGAGCGGTGCTCTTGTTCGCCCGCACCAAACTGCAGTACATCTCCCTAGCGGCGATTCTTTCTCATTAGGCCGCATCGCGGATCTCCCATACTTTGGTTCCAATCTTCGAGCCTCTACACGTGGGCTCCGCATCCAGGGCCGCCTCTCTGCAGATCGCGCAGGCGGCGCGGTGAAGCCCCGATGCCCTTGGCGGCGCCCCCAATCCATCGAAACTACGAGCCCCACCTCCCTACAGCGCCTAGGCGGAAGTCTAGGCATCGCCATCATCTCCCAAACCTTCTCACAGGCGTCGGCGATACCCTCCTGACGGGCCCCAGATGTGCCTCTTCTCCAGGCGATGACGCTCCAGGCCTCAAGCGACGGGCCCTTGCCGCCAATCCCCTCAAGCGGCGCCCCCAACGGTCCGACCCCGCGCCCCAAGCCCCCGCAACCCATTCTCATGACGTACGCGCATGCGATGACAGTCCAGGCGCTTCTCCAAATCGAGGAGCCCTCCGCGCGCCTGAAGTCTCGACGACCATAGGGGGAGCGCCATCGCGCATCTCCTACTCTGGCGGCGCAAAACCCGTGGGGGCGGTGGATGTGCAAAGGAAAAGGGTCCCCATCGTGGGAGCCCTAAAGGGTCCGATGGCCCTTTTTTTTAAAAAAAGGCAAAATATCTGCTTCAAAAAAAGGGGGGACTATTTCTGGTTATTTATTGTAAAGCCCTAAGGGCTACGGCTGAAAAAAAATTTTTTGAGGGGTTACCACTGTATGGTCCAAATGGACCTCTTGTTTCAAAAAAAACAAAAAAAAGAGGCGCGTACAAAAAAAAGATGTACGCGAAATTTCAAAAAAAATTAAATGAAAAGCCGTAAAAAAATTGAAACGACTTTAAAAAAAAATGACGGCTTACTAAAAAAAATGGCAAAGCCGCAAGTTACATGTTCTTGTTGTTTACCCCATATTTATCTTGTCTTCTCCCAACTCTGTCGATGTTGAGTTTCCGACAAGTATGGGAGAAAGGGGGAGTATATATGTAGAGTCACATGTCTTGTATTTCAGATGCAGATTCAGATTTCCAAACCGATCAGATTCCAGACTCTACGATTCAGATCCAGTTTCAGACTCGACATCATATAGTTCTGAGTCCAGTTTCAGACACGCACGAGTATGCGGTCATTGTCAGATGAGCATAAGTTGCCATCATTTGTTTCGTGGTCCCCATCATTCTTGTTGTTGTTCGGCCAGAGTTTTCATGTGAGCCGTAGGAACTCCAGAGCAGAGGACCATTCCTTATGCCATATGTTGGCAAGGGTTTTCATGTGGTATCATAGGTACACCAGAGCAGTGCACCATTCTCTGAGCCAGATGGGAGCGACCCAGTTATCTGACGAGGGGACTATTTTCAGACTCCATTCTCCAGCGACCGTGGACTCCGACGAGGATTGCACAGCCACAGCCTTTTTCAGTTAGGCCCTTTTCAGAGATGGAGCAGTTGTCCACATTATTGTGGCGGGCCAGAGTACTCCGACGAGGAGACTCATTTTCCAGTTGTAGTGACTCTGACAGGCGCAGTTCAGAGCACATGCTCTCCGACGAGGAGATTCAGCAGACTCACACTCCAGCCCGTTCGTCCTCCTCATCTGCACGGCATGAGAAGCAACGTCCTCGACTGCAGCAATGTGCGTGTTGGGTTGATATTGTCCGTAGTGTCATGTAGCGTGAGTTGAGTTTCTTTCTGTTTGTCCAAGCTGAGCATTGCATGCTCTAGCTTGAGGGGGAGTTTTGGAGTATTCGTGTATGTGCCACATTGTATTGTAGCAGGGTAAATGGATCCTGGAGGAGATCCATTTACCCCATCCAGTGTTTAGTCCCACATCGTCCAGTGGTGGGACTTGGAGGCTCTGGAGAGGCTATATAAAGAGCCCCAGATTGTTGAGATTTGTCATGTGAAGACTGATTGGTTGAATACAAGTAGAAAGCATTGCTGATGTGGCTGATCTCCTTGCTGCCTTCTGATTGGCTGAGAGCTCTTGGGCTGGATTGCTGAGGTGTCTGATCCACCTCCTGCATTCTGATTGGCTGAGAGGTGTTGGGTTGGATTGCTGAGATGCTTAATCCATATCATGCATCCTGATTGGCTGAGAGCTGATGGTAGGGATTACTGAATGCTTGGCATTCTTTTGTTGTAGTATAAAAGGAGCCTTGTGGCACCACATATTGTATCCCAACTTCATTCAAGAAATAGTAGAGAGAGTCTGGTGTGAGCAAGTGGAGTAGGCACATTGCCGAACCACTATAAATCCTTGTCTTGTGCGATTGTGTGTGCTTTCTTCTTCGATTGTGGTTCTAGTCGTGTAGTGCTTGATCGGATCCATCCCCAACAACTGGTATCAGAGCAAGGTTCGGAGGTCAACCTCTACACAGATGGCGGAAGAATCGAAGGTCAAGATCGAGAAGTTCAATAAATCGAACTTCGCGTTCTGGAAGATGCAGATTGAAGATGTTCTATATCAGAAGGATCTCTATCTTCTGATCGAAGGGAAGAAGCCTGAATCCATGAAAGATGAAGAGTGGAAGCTGATGGTTCCATTAGATACAAGGCTCGGCTAGTGGCGAAGGGCTTTCAACAGAAAGCATGAGTTGATTTCACAGAGATCTTTGCACCTGTTGTAAAGGTCTCAACCATAAGAGCAGTATTGAGCATTGTTGCAGCTGAGAACCTACATTTGGAGCAGTTGGATGTTAAGACAGCATTTCTCCATGGAGATCTTGAGGAGGACATCTACATGCAACAACCAGAGGGCTATGTAGCTACTGGAAAGGAAGACATGGTATGCAAGCTCAGAAAAAGCCTTTATGGCTTGAAGCAGGCGGCCGAGACAATGGTACAAAAGATTTGATGATTTCATGAGAAATACTGGATTCCGCAAGTGTCATGCTGACCATTGTTGCTACTTCAAGAAGCTTGGTATGTCTTACATCATTTTATTGTTGTATGTAGATGACATGCTTGTTGCAGCTCATGCAAGGAAGAAATAGCAAATCTGAAGACAATGTTGTCTAAGGAGTTTGAAATGAAGGACCTAGGTCCTGCAAAGAAAATCCTTAGAATGCAGATTAGCAGAGACATGAAGAACAAGAAGCTGAGATTGTCTCAATCAGATTACATCGAGAAGGTACTAGAGAGATTTAATATGAAAAATGCATAATCTAGTCTAACACATTTAGGAAGCCACTTCAAACTTTCAAAGGAGAAAGAACCTGCTACGAAGGAGGAGCATGAGTACATGTCAAAGGTACCCTACCAGTCTGTTGTTGGTAGTTTGATGTACGCAATGGTTTGCACAAGACCAGACATTTCCCATGCAGTGGGAGTTGTGAGCAGATTCATGGTGAATCCTGGAAAGGAACATTGGGAGGCTGTGAAGTGGATTTTACGTTATTTGAGAGGTACCTCTAACATGGCATTGTGTTATGGTAACACTGACATTTCTATTCGAGATTTTGTGGACTCAGATTTTGCAGGAGATATCGATGGCAGGAAAAGCACAACAGGGTATGTCTTTACCCTGGGAAGTGGAGCCATTAGTTGGATCTCGAGGCTCCAGAAGATAGTGACCATCTCGACCACGGAAGCAGAATTTGTGGCAGCAACAGAAGCTTGCAAGGAAATGATATGGTTGAAAGGTCTGATGAAAGAACTGAATAAAGAATGTGAAGATTGTCAATTATCCAGCGACAGTCAAAGTGCAATTCATCTTGCAAAGAATTCTGTCTTTCACTCGAGGACTAAGCACATTGATGTGAAGTACCACTTCATTCGGACGCAGCTAGAAGATGGTCAATTTAAGTTGAAGAAGATCCATACACTAGAAAATCCTGCTGATATGTTCACAAAGTCTGTAACAGTGGAGAAGCTGAAGACATGTTCAGCTTCTATTGGTCTTCAAGCATAGAAGATAAGAGAAAGCTCACACCAGGACTATTGAAGAAGTGGTGTGTACTACAAATCAGTCTTCAAGTGGGAGATTGTTGAGATTTGTACTGTGAAGACTGATTGGTTGAATACAAGTAGAAAGCATTGCTGATGTGGCCGATCTCCTTGCTGCCTTCTGATTGGCTGAGAGCTCTTGGGCTGGATTGCTGAGGTGTCTGATCCACCTCCTGCATTCTGATTAGCTGAGAGGTGTTGGGTTGGATTGTTGAGATGCTTAATCTATATCCTGCATCCTGATTGGCTGAGAGCTGATGGTAGGGATTACTGAATGCTTGGTATTCTTTTGTTGTAGTATAAAAGGAGCCTTGTGGCACCACATATTGTATCCCAACTTCATTCAAGAAATAGTAGAGAGAGTCTGGTGTGAGCAAGTGGAGTAGGCACATTGCCAAACCACTATAAATCCTTGTCTTGTGCGATTGTGCGTGCTTTCTTCTTCGATTGTGGTTCTAGTCGTGTGGTGCTTGATCGGATCCGTCCCCAACACAGACCTCCTGTACTCATTGAGAAAAAGGAAAAAAGTATCTGCCCCTTTGAGGGATTCTCCCGTGGTTTCATCCCGCTCCTCACGGAGTAGGGTTCCACGTAAATCCCGTTGTTATTATTTTGTTTATCTTTTTCCATGTTATGCTTCCGCTTCCGATTTTCTAACAGAAGGTATATACAAGACGTGAACACCTCGCGTCGGCTTCCCTATCCCAGCTTTATTTTTTCCGGAGGTGTCCACCTTTCTTTGTTGTGGCTGTTTGCCCCTCGACAAGATTTACTTTATAATGCAACTCTAGATTATGCGTCTTTCTTCCAATGATACTCCGGCATCCTCCATGGAAATGGCCTTTTCATGATGGTAATCCCCAGGTTTCAGAGGAAAGTTGGGTTTTCGTGGCTATTCATGATCAAAGACTTAGTGTGCTCTTTATTCTTTCTTCCCTTGAAGTTAAACTGGTGAAATGCATCTGGAAGAGAAGAGTACCCAACGTCTGTTTAAGGCATTTCCTTGTACGACAAAAGGAAGAGTGTTAGAATAATTATGTGGTTTAGTAATTATTTGTTTATTTGTCCCTTTTCTTGTAATTTACCCATAGAGCTTTTCTCCTATATAGGAGAGCTCTAGGGTTTAATGGAATTTATCTTGCTCATTCCCTTCAACATGGTATCAGAGCGACGGTCCTAGGACGGAGTTCTCGAAACCCTAACCCTACCCTACCCCACCCGCCGCCCCCCTCTCTCTCTCGATCGTACGCAGGGCGCCGCCCTAGGTCAGCGGGCTCCTCCGCTGGTCGGGGCTGCAAAGGTCTTCTCCAGCCCGTACGCAAGGTTGTGCCCTAGGTCGCCGCCCTAGGTCGTGCGTTGCGCCTGTCCCTTGCGCTGCGCGAGGCCCGTTCTGCGCAAGGCGAAGTTCTGTGCGCCAACACCGCCCTGCGTGCACTGCGTGCTACTGTGCACGTGCACCCCTGTGCATACCTGATCAAAGTAGCGTGCACACCATGATGCTTGCACGCTAGCCGCGAGTTGTGGTCTGAAGGGCGTTGTGGTTTGAGTCTACGGACACGGCGGCCCTCATCTATGTACACGTAGACATTATCGTCTAGTCATGTAACCCCAGTCGCAGAATATTGTTATCTTCATGTCTGACAACAAGGTAGATCTTCCGTCTCTAGGTGCATTCAAAGGTCATGCACCCGTTGTGAAGATGGACGGTACAAACTATGAACTGTGGGCCATGCAGTTCATGAGTCTTATGCAATGCAATGGCAAGAAACATATCCTCACACAAGAGGAACCTGCTGAGAAGACTGGGGTTAACGCCTCATGGGAGGCTGATGATGCTTATGCGCGCGTTTGGCTATCTGGTACCGTGTCTATGGAAATAGCCAACGACATTCTGAGTCAACCCACTGCGAAGGCTATGTGGGATATCCTGGCAGCTACATATTCTCCGGCGAAGAACGAGTCCAAGATCTTACAGCTTCAGAATGACATCTTTACCTCGAAGCAGAACGGGCATCCTCTTCATACCCTGTACACCTCTCTGAGGGGTATGTTTGAGAAGCTACACGGGTACATTCCATTGACAGCTACACCAGAGCAGCTCAAGGCATACAGAGACTCGGTGATGACTGGAGTGTTTCTAGCAGCCCTTGATCCGGAGTATGATGCCGCTAGAACACAGATTCTTACAGATGCCACCATACCTCCTATGGAAGAGGCCTATCGCAGGTTGAGTAGATTCTCCATATCTCATGGTGGAGTTCAGACACCATCAGCCATGGCAGCATCCCGTGGCAGAGGAGGCTCTTCACATTTTTGAGGTAGAGGTGGTCGTGGCCGAGGAGGAGGTAACAGACCTCCTAGACAGCCGTGCACCTACTGTCGTAGGACTGGACACACTGAGGAAACATGCTATTCTAAGCATGGGTTTCCTACTACTACGGCACGTATGGTGGAGCAGGCCCAGCAGGAAGGGGGTCCTTCCCATTTCCATGATCAGAAGTTTGAGGAGTTAGTGGAAAGACTTTGAGAAATCATGCCAAGCCAGGGACCAGCTAGTACTTCAGGGTCTTCAGAGATAGCCGGCTCAGCTTCCGCATCCTCTTCAGGTACAACGTATGCTCTTACTAGTTGTTACAGAGCAGATCTATCAGAATGGATCATGTATTCAGGAGCATCTCACCATTTATGTGGTGACAAAAACCAATTGGATGATTTTACTGCAACTCAGACATGACGCTCTGTGGTGATAGCTGATGGGACACAATCTCCCATTACTGGTCAGGGGGAGGTGCAATTGACCTCTGGGATACGGCTTCGGAATGTTCTTTACGCTCCTGATTTTTCCATGAATCTACTGTCCATTAGTCAAATCACTAAAGATTTACATTGTCGTGCCATATTTGATCCATCTGCTCATGTGTTTCAAGACATACTAACGGGCAGAGTGATTGGAACTGGCCGTGAGCAAGGGGGTCTTTATAGACTAGTGCAGTCTCCTTATGCTGGTGTCTCTTCTGTGAAGGTTGGTTCTGTCTCTCCTTACACGTGGCATCTCCGATTTGGTCATCTTCCGTTGCAAAAGATGACCCATATCCTTCCACAGATTTCTCCCAGGTCTACTTTCCAGTGCGAGGCTTGCCAGCTTGGCAAACATCACCGGTCATCATTTCAGAGTCGTACAGGTCCAAGTCGTTATGGTCTATTTGAGTTACTACATTTTGATATTTGGGGTCCCAGTCGTGTCCCTGATCTTCAAGGGCACAGGTTTTATCTTGTGGCTGTCGATGAGTTTTCTAGGTTATCTTGGGTCTTTTTACTCAAAAATAAGTCTGATGCTGGTCATGTTATCCAGTCTTTCATTATTAAAATAAAAAATATTTTCTCTGCTAGAGTGAAAATTATACGGTCTGACAATGCTCTTGAATTCTGTAGCTCTTACCTGTCTAAATTCCTTATGTCTCATGGGATTGTGCATCAGACGTCATGTGCTTACACCTCCCAACAGAATGGGGTGGCTGAGAGGAAACATCGTCATTTGTTGGACATTACCAGGACCCTCTTGATTCAGAGCCGTGCCCCTCACTCCTATTGGGGGGACGCGGTTCTAACTGCTTGTTATCTGGTCAACCGTATGCCTTCGTCGGTGTTAGGAGAAAAGATCCCATTCTTGATTGCGTTTCCCGAGAAGGATCTTTTCTCACTAACACCACACGTCTTTGGGTCCGTTGCATTTGTTCATTGCTTCTCTCCTGGTCTTGACAAGCTCCTCCCAGAGCTGTCAAATGTGTTTTTGTGGGTTATTCAAAAATCCAAAAGGGTATCGGTGTTTTGATCCAGTTAGACGACGGTACTATGTTAGTGCTGATGTCACCTTCTTTGATTCCATTATGTATTTCTCTCCTACAGGTGACAGACTCACTCACTCGGAGGAAGGAGATGATGTCTATGTGCCTCCTCCTCCATCTGTTCCATGCTCTACTCTGTCTCCACCACCACCACCACAGCCTATTCCACCACCACCACCACCAGTTCCTATTTCTTATCCTCAGGTCTATCAGCGTCGACCCTCTGCTCATGTGCCTCCTCCATCATCCAGCACGCCCGAGATATGTAATGAACATTTGAGATCTACTGATGGCACAGGTGATTTGCATGCGCAGATCGATGTACAGGGTACAGATGATACTACCACTCCTCCAGTTGATGATCTCGATCTTCCTATTGCCCATAGATGGCAAAAGCGTGCGTGGACAATGAATCCCAAATATGGGATGGACTTTGGCTCACAGGCATGTTTGGAGCGGTTATCACCGGAGTTTCGCAAGTATGTTCTTGGGTTATCAGCTGTGGAAATCCTAAGGTCATATTAGGAGGCACTACAGAGCAGTCTATGGCGTTTGGCTATGGAAGAGGAGATGGCGGCGTTGCAGTCGCGTGGTACGTGGAGTATTGTGCATCCTCCACCAGGTGTGTCCATAGTCGGCAGCAAATGGATCTTTACTATTAAGCATCGGGCTGATGGTACGGTTGATCGATACAAAGCCAGGCTGGTTGCTCGTGGGTTCACCCAAACGTATGGGGTGGACTATCAGGAGACGTTTTCTCCAGTAGCACGTCATTCTACCTTGAGGATTCTTATTGCAATTGCTGTTGTCCGTGACTGGCCCCATTTTCAGCTGGATGTCAAAAATGCTTTCTTGTATGGTGAATTGCAGGAAGAGGTCTATATGCAGCAGCCACCAGGGTTTGCTGCTGAGGGGGAGTCCAATATGGTGTGCTGTCTTCATAAGGCCATCTATGGCTTGAAACAGAGTCCACGGGCTTGGTTTCAAAAGCTCTCAGAGTTGATTGAACAAGAGGGATTTGTCAGATCTACAGCAGATCATACTCTCTTTGTAAAGAGAGACCAACGAGGTGTGGTAATTATCTTAGTATATGTTGATGATATTGTTATCACTGACAGTAATGAACAGGACATTCAAGCAGCTAAGGTTTTTCTTAGCGAGCAGTTTGTTACAAAGGATCTAGATGCACTCCGTTATTTCTTGGGATTGGAGTTTGCACGAAATGGGCAAGGCATGATAATGACGCAAAGGAAGTATGTTACTGATTTGTTATCTGAGACAGGTATGGAAGAATGTAGACCAGCTACTACTCCTATGGATCCTAATGTTAAACTTTATGATGATGGCTCTGATGAGGTGGACAAGAAACGATATAGGAAGCTTGTGGGGAAGTTGTTGTATGTTACTATTACCCGGCCTGATATATCCTTTGCAGTTAGTAGGGTAAATCAATTCATGGAGCAACCCAGACAGACTCACATGAATACTGTTTATATGATTATGAGATATCTAAAGTCTTCTCCAGGTGCTGGTATTCTGTTTAGAAAAGATACCTCTATATCTGTCACAGGTTGTGCTGACGCAGACTATGCTGGGTGCCCTAATGATAGAAAGTCTACTTCAGGCTTTATTGTATTTGTTGGTAGCTCACCAGTAGCTTGGAAGAGTAAGAAACAAACTGTAGTGGCTCGATCCAGTGCTGAGTCAGAATATAGGGCAATGGCCCAAGGTAGTGCTGAGATGATGTGGGTTAAATCAGTTCTGACTGATTTAACTATTGGAATACCTCTTCCTATGCATCTTAAATGTGATAATCAGGCAGCTTTGTTTATTGCCAATAATCCATCTTTTCACGAGAGAACAAAGCACATTGAAGTGGATTGTCATTATACACGGGACTTGATTCAAAAAGGACTCATTTCTACTTCTTATGTATCTTCTGGAGAGCAGATAGCAGACATGTTTACCAAGGCTCTTGCTAGAGGTCATTTTCATCTCTGTTGTTCCAAGCTGAGCATGTTAGATATATATGCTCCAGCTTGAGGGGGAGTCTTAGAATAATTATGTGGTTTAGTAATTATTTGTTTATTTATCCCTTTTCTTGTAATTTATCCATAGAGCTTTTCTCCTATATAAGAGAGCTCTAGGGTTTAATGGAATTTATCTTGCTCATTCCCTTCAACAAAGAGAAAATCTGTTCCAACCAAACCCAACCTATTTTGCAGTTTGTTTGGTTGCAGGGTTGGGTTGGGGTATACCGGTGTACCCCTCCTTCGAACCCTCCTTAGAGTTTACTATTCGCAGAGTTACCCCAACCCAACCCATCAGCCTAACATACCCTAAGTACGAATGACGACCCGTAAGTACGAATGAAAAACGGATGTGAATACGCCCCTATTCATCGTTTTGAGGCGTATATTTATATCCCATCAAAGTATGGCAAATATGGATACTATTAGTTTGAGTCTGTCAGATTGATGAAACGGAATATTAATGTAAAGTTCATGACAAATACATATACAAATAAATGTCGAAAAGCAAATGGATGTGGACATGACTAATTACCCTTCTTGGGTGTTAATTTATCAAAAAAATGCATCTTTTAGTTCTTCAGATAAAGAATAGTAAATTTAATACTGCAGGCCAACCAAACTGTATAAAGGCATACAGTGCTGATTGCAGCAGATGTGTATCAAAATGCGCGTGCTCTTTGTAGCTATTTGTTATGCAAATTATGCTTTTAATATCATTTTTTAGGGATTTTTACCCGGCAGACCCTATAATCTTTGCCAATTACCTCTACGACCTTCGAAACATCGTAATTCCTCCCTGGACCTCGTAAACTTGCTAACTCTTACCCTGTAAACCATGTGGTTAACAGACATCCATTTATCCATTAAAACTAACCAGATTCCGTTACATTCTTTTATATTATACCTATTTTATTTATCGAATTTACATCAAATGCCACTCCTTCTCACCCTCTTCCTTTTCCTCATCACCCAGCACCCACCACCTCCATCGTGAGCTTCCTTTCTCGTCGGTGGCAGCCGGCGCTCGGATGAAGTACGAGGTGCAACCAACAACGGCGTGACTGGGAGTGGTCATCCTCACCTCCACCATCTACCAGCTGTATTGGGACTTTGTGAAGGATTGGGGTCTTCTGCAAAGACTCGAAGAACTGCCAGTCGGCCGGTCGGAACCCCCCCCGCCCCCGTGGAGCCTCCCGCACTGACCTCGGCCCCCGCACCGATCCTCCCGCCTCACCGAACCAACCCCCCCCCCCCCCTACAATCCCCCGCTCCGCATGTCGCTCGCACCTCCCACCCCGCAACCCCCCGTGGAGCCCCCCTGCGGCTGTGGCTCGCACCCCCTGCTCGAAAGCCGCCCCTCCCCCTGCCGCCCCGCCCCTCGGCCGCTCGAACTCCCCTGGCTCGAAAGCTCCGCCCCCTGCTCGAAAGCCACCTCTACCGGATTCGAGCTCCCTGCACCTCTCTGCCCCTACAGCTGGGCTCGTATTGGCTACTCCCTCAACCCTACCACCAACATCTTCCTCTGCTCCACCGCCGACGGCCAAGCGTGTTGCTTCCTGTGATCCCCTCCCCTTCTCCGTGGCTTCGATTCCTCCGCCTCATGTCAAAGTCTCCTCGACGTTGTTGTGTTGTAAGGTTCTGTTGTGGATTGGGGAAGTGAAGTGAAGTGAAGATAAAGAAGAAGATAGAAGAAGGAAGGAGGAAGACAGGAAGAATTCCAACCGTTAGATTTTATATGGTTTGATTAACTCAGTTTTTAACCCACTCAAGTTAGGTCAAGATGTGTCAATTTAACGGCAGGGTTCGTGGGGTAAGCCGGAGCAAGTTTACGGGGTCTAGGGAGGAATTACAATGTTTCGAATGTCGTAGAGGTAATTGACAAAGATTATAGGGTCTGCCGGGTAAAAATCCCTTTTCTACTAGTAAAATAAGTTCAAAAATGCAATATATTTACAATAATCCATATCTATTTATCAAGCATCTACATGCACTAGACTCCGAGTGACACTTATATGATTCATAGCTCTATCTCGCATGTATCATTCTTCGATCTATAGCCAAAAAGAGAGGGAGCAGTTCATCAGTACTGCAGAATCTGTTGCAAAATGATGGAACGTTGGAGCCGTTCGATCTTGATCAAGCAAGTCGCACGAATTCCTTATTTTGTGAGCCCATACCGTGGAAATTCATGTGAACCGCTCGATCAAGATTGAACGGTTCAGATTGATTGCAACAGACTGTGATACTGCAGAGGATCCACTCTAAAAAAGATACCCCAATGGCCTGTTTGGTTGCAGGGTTGGGCAGGGTTGGGTTGGGCTGGGTTGGACTGGGTGAATAGTAATCTGTGAGGAGGAAATACCCTTGTGAATAGTAACCAGGGTTGGACCAACCCTGCCCAACCCTGCAACCAAACATGCCCCAAGTGACGCTACCCCGGACTTGAGTTCAAAACAAAGCCCAATCAAATAATCCGATTAAGCAAGGCATGATATATTTACTCACATTCCAAATCATAGATCATGATAATTTGCGGCCACGTCCGAGTCAAAGAATCATTTGGACAAAGATATAGAATGTGACCAATGTCGGTGCCTCAACGTTAATCGAGCCATTTTATAAAAGTGGCGATGTGCTTGGAAGTTATTTTACAATAAAAATATACTGCTCTTTGCGAAACAATCTGACAGCCCGTGAATAATAAGTTGGTGAGGAACCACGCATAAAGATAACAGATCGTAGAAATGGCTGCGAAAGAGGAATACCAAGATAGGTAGTAGGTAAGGCTTCACCAAGAAAACCCTGAGTCTTTTTGGGATATTCCTTTGCCGCCAAATGCATCATTGCTCTAGAGGCCTAACTGATAAATAGAGATACCATTGCACTGGCTCTAGAGCAGCTTTGCCCCCCCTACAAGTGGTCCCTTTCTCCGGCGGACTTCTCCTTCCGTTCGTGCTTTAATCTCGTTCAACCTAGAGGGCCCATCTTCATTTATTGGAAAGAAGTTTGGGGCTCCAAGGCGGCCCAAAACATAGATGCTACATGTTTAGAGTGGCTCGTAACAGACTGCCCACTCGAGATAGGCTTCTAAAGATGGGACTATGCGTGGATGGCAACTGCTTGCTATGCAACCACCATAATGAATCTAGAGACCACATCTTCCCACAGTGTCCATACTCGATGGAAATCTGGGATCTCATCTCTGTGGCTTTCCAGCTGCCACTCTTTGGATCAGGTTCAACTAACTTTGAGGCCCTGGGCTGGGTTAAGATGATTCATAGCCAAGACACTGATCTCACCTTAAAAGGCTTAGAGCTGCTCTTGCGTTTCCAGCTGCCACTCTTTGGATCAGGTTCAACTAACTTTGAGGCCCTGGGCTGGGTTAAGATGATTCATAGCCAAGACACTGATCTCACCTTAAAAGGCTTAGAGCTGCTCTTGCGATTTCTTGGTGGATTTGGCAGGAGCGCAACCTCTGCTGGACTAGAAGCTCAAATAGGCAAGGGTAACCGCGAACCAGATTTAGGACGACCTCAAGTTCATTTTCCGCTGAGTTTTTGCTGATACACGCTGCTGGGGGTTTGTATTTTTACCTTGATTTCTCCTCTTAACAAACTCCCTCTCCCATCTTTTGGGTTTTTGTGAGGGGGATAACTACTTCACACTTACTGTAAACAGTTTTCCACATTAATAAACTTACCTTTCAAAAAAATAAAAGATCATAGAAAGTAAACATGGTTGCACAATCACAAGTCACTATGCAACGTTCGAACACATGCCAGCACATGGCTGTAAAATCATCCACCACATAAACCCATGGTGGCAGCAAATGACATCAGAGGCCTAACAAACGGCCAGACAATTTCATTGCTGAGCTAACCAAGCAGAGGTCGAATAACACTTACATCCAACGAGAAAGACCGTTCTTTCTTTCTGATGTAGAAACCTAAAACCATCAGGGTGAATTAACTGGGCCAGCAAAGTTGTGTTACCTCACATCAGACACCAGGAACGAGCACAAGGAATAATTTCAAAAGGCCAAGTATAATGGAAGCAGAAGATGTAAAAGAAACATATATATTGTACCATAAATATCAATCCCAAGCTTACATGGAGGCACACTTGTAATTAACAGAGTCAAAATCCCCGCTCTGTTGTAGGCACGCAATGGAAATTGGAAAGGCAAACAGATGAAAGCCTAAAACATCATGGATCACTCTGAGAAATTTACTCGTAGACCCAGGAGTGGAGGCTGCTCTGCCAGCTGACAGGACCATCTGGGAACCAAAGGGCGATCTCCTTCCTAGCACTCTCCACCGAATCACTACCATGAATGACATTCCTGATAAATAACAAATTTCCAAACTGATCAAATTGGGACCATGATCTAAAATCTCATATTTTGGAAGAAATACTAGATAAGCACGATATCAAGTAAAATACATATTGAAGTGGCTTGCATTCAAGAAGAGATGCTTTTGCTATATACTGAGATATCATGATTCCAAGATGGGGATACATTCTCTTATCCTACTAAACCAGCCACCCACCACAGAATAAAATAGCAACCACATTTAGGTGGGTTGCCTTCCCAAGTTCTTCCACTTACCTCGCAGCCATATAGGGCCAGGTCTAGAGCTACTTTCAAGACAGTTGGAGTTGCAAGAAAATTTTCAAAAATGAAATAGAAGATTATATTATAAAAACCATCTAATAAAATTGTCATGCATCTCAAATATAGCAAGCTCAACCTAGTAACATTGAAGCAGATTAGTTGCATCCAAACGTTGAAAATAGGTACATACAAAGTAAAAATTATGGGGGTTACTACAGAAACCAGTTTGTCTAGTAAAATCATCAAGCCCCTGCATCTAAAGGTCCATTCTCCACTTGTCTGTGAATCTCTTATAAACCAGTGTATCTAATAAAATAACCTAAACAAATTGCTATGCATCTTAAATTAAGACAAGGCCGCAATAAACATACTGAAGTGGGTTGGCCACATGTAAACTTCATAAATAAGCCTGACAGAAATACCATTTTATCTGTATATACAATTCTTGGCGATTTTGCATAACCATTAAATGTCTTAACTAAGGTATTTTAATGTCCCTTTCCCAATTATCTGCATTCCATGGAAGGAAGACAGATGTATGTGAAAGACTACACTGTTTGTCCATTAGCATTCAAAAGAAGACATTGCCATGTAAGGCTCACCCTTTTGCCAAGATGGACAACAAGAACCCATACTTATAAGCAGTGCATAGAGTAAAGGAAACCTAAAACAAACTGTTTAATGCAGACTCGAATCGGCGTTGACGAAAATAATACTTTTTATGGTGGATTTTTTGGTAGAAGAAAAGAGAGGGGTGAGAAGAGAAAATAGATGGGTTGAGAAGAGAAAAACTCGTCGGTAACGAGGGGTTGAAGACGGAGAACCGTGAAGACCACGTGGGGAAGGGGAAGGAGAGGAGATTAAGAGGGAGATAAAATCTCAACTTTTCATATCAATCTGAACTGTTGAACATAATGGACCCTCATCCCTTTATATAGGGGGGATGAGATTACAAAAATAGTAAACTAATTAATTTGACCACTAATTATCCTAATTGGACTCTAACTAATTAACCGACCCAAATTAAATCTACGAATAAACGTTGGAGATCACAGGCGATCTCAATTATTTAATTAAAAACCCGACAACGCAAATAAACGTAACTAAAATTGATGATTAGACTTAAAAAAAATATTTGACCCTATAATTCGACTTCGCGCTGCATCAATTCTCCGCCGCTTTAAAAATTCGTCTCCCGACGAATTGCTTGATGTAGATGCGTGCTAGAGAATTCATCCTTGAACTATAGCTTCAAATGCCTTCAATTAGGTCTTTTTCAATGTTACGTTTGTAGTCCTTTTCAATAAAAGGGTGTCCCTGCAAATTTCGCATCCCTTCACTCTTAGTAACCTTCCTATTCTTTTTGGCTCTTCTGTAAATAAGTGGGTCATAGGGTTTTATTTTGCAAATTTTCCCACTCACTTTCCAATCCCATCCTTCCAGGGATTCGGGTACCGCCAATCTCGGCCTCTTGGTTAGGGCACGGAGCCCCTGTTGCGCTATATGCGCGCGGGGCGGCGACTTCTTGAAGGCGCAAGCCGGGGCGACGGCCTCTCGATGGCGCAGCCTGAGGCGGTGGTTTCGCGGGTGGGGCCAGTGCGGTTTTGCAGGGAGGCGGGGGTCGCCAGGGGTTCGGCACGGGAGGGCGCGGGTTCTGGGGGGACGAAGGGGGGGGTGGAAGGTTGGCGGGCGGCGAGGGAAGAGGGGATGGGAGGCGGTGGGGGTGACTGGGGTCCGGAGAAGGGGAGGCTCAGGGGGTGGCAGGGAAAGGTGGGTGGTGGAAGCGAGCGGGAGAGGGAGGGCATGGCGCGGTATTCGAGAGGGGGCGGGGATGGGGGTCGCCGGGGCTGTGAAGGGCGGGCCTGGTGGTGCAGGGCTGGGCTTGCCGAGGACGAAGCGGGTGTTGGTTGGAGAGTTCGTCGGTGGTGCAGCGAGGGCCTGGATGGCCTGGGGTGGTTCTAGTGGAAAACTGCATCACTGTTCCACATCTGAAATTAAGAAAGACCCTTCACTAGGCACCGTAAGTATCTTTGATGTCCCTTATCAAATTATCTGCATTCCACAAAAGGAAGACAGGTGTATGTGAAAGATTACATTGTCTGTCCATTAGCATTCAAAAGAAGACATCGCCATGCAAGGCTAACCCTTTTGCCAAGATGGACAGCAAGAAACCAACTACTCAAATAAACCAATGTATATAGGAGAATGGTCTAAAGAGCAATTTGTGATACAACTAAAAATAAGATAATGTCGACCTAAATATATTGAAGTTGTGTCTTCATTTGAAAAATAAGTCAGCATTGTCTAATCCTACACGTGAAATAAAATCCGTGTCTACTTTGCATAGCTCTTTGGCTTCTTGACTAAAGCATCTTTAATGTCCCTGTTAATATTATCTGTGATCCACACACAAGGAAGCCAAATGTATGAAAAAAGAATACACTGTCTATTAGCATTCAAAAGAAGACATTGCCCCATAGGGCTCATACTTTTGCCAAGACGGACAATACTACACTAATACTCTTGGAAACCACTGCTCAACAAACCATGTACTAGAAGTCAGAAGCCGGCATATGTAAATGTACTAACTACAGAACCAACCATGTTAACTACCCTAACATCATTCTGAAGTATATTATCCATCTATATATTTATAATTTCTCTATTCCAATTTCCAACTATTGGCATTCTCCATAAATCAATGCAGATAGAGGAGCAAAGATATACTATTGTGCTAAGAAACCATCCATTTCAACTACCTTACAATCATCCCGAATAAAATTCCTTTATAAGAGTGCTAACAGATCCAGTAGCAGTAAAAAGTTGTACTGATGGATCTAAAATACCCGCAAAATTATGGAGATAATAGATATGGAATACTTTGTAACCAGTAGCAGTCAAAGGAAACCATTGCAATAAACGGAATACCCTTTCCCAAGAGAGACACTGGAGCATAAAAAAAACTACCTGCATGAACCCTCTATCTGGCTTCATACTCCCTGATAACATATTATGATACTTAAAACGTACAAAAAAAAATCTCAAATACTACTAATATCCTTGGTATCCCTATCATTGTAAGCCATATCATGATATATCAGCGATATATTGATATCAACATGTGACCGATATCGCCAATATCTGCCCTTCCAAGGCTATTTTCGTCATAAAATCAGTCCGATATCGATGATATGACATCGATATATCATCAATATATCAATGATATATCGTACCGACACAATACTTATATTACCTACACTGATCCCTATGAATTTCTACGTGAATTGGCTAGTTTACAGTTTTAAACAATAAAATGAAGTCCTCAATCAACCAAGGTTTGAAATATCAATGTCTATCTATATCATTAAGTCCAAAATAGGATATATCAAGATAAATCACAGATATTCCATGAAGTTGGAATTGGCTCAAAAAAGTTATTGTATTAAGCTCCTGAAGGAGATATACAAATATGTTGCAGTAAACCACATGACAATCATAATAGGATGAGAGATTTTTGAATTCAAGCAAACAAGCCCAACATATGATTCATAATAACCACAAACCCTAAAGAAAAAAATCTAAACTTCTAACTATGCATGTGTGGGCTGGTATTGTAGTTTAATATATCATTTAAAACCCTTCTCATTGGTAATATTCTGATTATTTCAACTGTTCAGGACTAGAATACAAAGAAACAATAACGGATCTTTATTTAGCAAAATTTTCAAGCCTTACTTATCAGTACTGCACCGTGATAAGCTGTAAATAAACGAGCTATTATCAGAAACTTCAGCAAAGTTACCACGCTAGAATATAAGGGTTAATACCAGCAATCACCCAACAGCTCCGATTTCTTTCAGGGGCACAGACATTACTTTATATATGTTTACCCATTTTCCTTTTTTTTTCTTCTCTGGTTTCGTCATTTCCTTAATATAGAATAATTCGTATACTTCTTTCACAGTTTCAGGTCTAATCATCTAGTCATAAATGCATGGATCAAAAATCGGTTTCAAAAATATATCAAATGTAATGATGCAACATAGAATTTGCACAACACCAACAAAAGAATTCAAATATTACCTTCCAATGTCAATGGCGTAATCACCACGGATGGTACCAGGGGCCGAGTCGGCAGGGTTCGTGGCACCAATGATCTTGCGACCGGTCACCACAACGTTTTTCCCTTCCCACACCATAGCAACAACAGGTCCGGAGACGATATACTCGACTAAACCATTGAAGAAAGGCTTCGTCGACAGGTCCGCATAGTGCTGCTCAGCAAAAGCCCTGTCCACTCTTAAGAGCTTCAACCCTGCGCACCAAACATCAACAAAAAAGTAAAATCCAGAAGAAGAAGATCCTAATTTCAGATCGGTTACTTCCACAATTACAAGCCCAAGATCTCACCTTTAAGGGAGAAACCCTTCTTCTCGAAGCGGCCAATGATCTCTCCGACCTTCAAGAACAAAGAACACCTTTATAAGTAAAAAAAGTCGACTTTTGCATGCAGAGATACAGAAAGATAACATGCTTCGCGATCTAGGATCGGAAGTTTGTAAGGAAAAAGATGGAGGAGGAGATGATTACAAGGCCGCGCTGGACGCCGTCGGGCTTGATCATGATGAAAGACTGCTCCATAGCGGCTTTGGTTGGGAGGAGAAGAACCAAAGCCTAATTAGGATGCGGAGGTGGGAGGGGAGTAGGGAAGAAGGAAAATGCGAGGCTTATATAGGAGGAGAAGAAAACCCTAAGGTTCGTTTGGTTGCAGGGTTGGACAGGGTTGGGCTGGAGAGGGGTACCCCTGTGAATAGTAAACTGTGAGGAGGAGAACCCTGTTTGGTTGCAGGGCCAACCCGGGTTGGATCAAGCCAACCCTGTCCAACCCTGCAACCAAACGAGCCCCTAGTCTTTGTCGTTTGTGTTTACTTGGGTCCTCTCGTGGTCTAGGTACTCCCTAGGGCCCGTTCGGTAGGAGAATAAGCAGGAATAAGGATGGGGAATAAGGGGAATAAGGGTCTATTCTCCGTTCGGCTGGAGGATAGGAATAAGGAGAATAAGGTGAAATAACGGTAGGTAAGGTGGGAGAAAGATAGGAATAAGAGTGAAATAAGATGAAATAATGAGGAATAGTCGTACCACGGGGAACCGTGTTGGGGGCTTATTCCCCTTATTCCATTCCCCCTTATCCTCCAAACGAACAAGGCCTAAGGGGGTTCGGATCCTATAGGTAACATTACTTTTACCTAGACTGGGTAAAAGTGTGGTTGTTGATTGCTAAATCACTCCTTGTCCACATGGCGAAAATCAAGCTAACAAATCAACTTTTGAGGTTACAATATTAAATGAATCATACACCAACCAACTAACTTTTAGGCCATGTTTAGTTGGAGAATAGGCCCTGGAATAAGGGGTCAATTTTCCTCCCGACACGGTTCTCAGTGGTACGACTATTCCCCATTATTCCATCTTATTTCACTCTTATTCATGTCTTTATCCCGCTTTACCTATCTTTATTTCACCTTACTCTCCTTATTCTTATTCTTTAGCCGAACGGAGAATAGACCATTATTCCCCCTATTCTCCATCCTTATTCATGCTTATTCTCCTACCGAACGGACCCTTAAGGATTTAATAGTAAATCTAATTAATACCATCATTCAAATTACCAAATAAATCAAAATTATAAAATAGCATTCCCCCTTCATGATGCTCACTTTCAAGGATTGTATGATTATTTTTAAAAGATTTTATTTATATGAATATGATACAATATTATTTCTTTTTTAAGAAAAAATATTTATATTTTTTAAGGATATGGATACAGGTCAAATTAATATATTTTGGTAGATATATCCTTATATATCCATATTGTTATTATTATTTTGTTGATACAAAGATCGTTACCGATACCATATTTTATTTTTCAGAGATAAAATATATGAATAAGTTCCATATGTTTTTAGCAAATATGGATATATTCATATACGTCCAACATTATATGGGTTTTTAAGCAGATATAGATATATATTTTTATATTGGCAGATATAGAAATGGATAAAGATACGATATTTTGCAGATATAAATATGAATATGGATACCCTTTTCATTTTTAAGTACATGGATACGACTAAAGTTACACTTTTGCGATATAAAATATATCCATATTCATCACTAAAAATAAAATGGTATCAATAACAATCTCTGTATAAACAAAATATACGGAATAATAGAAATAGAAATAATTTCCCTTAAAAAGAAGTAATATTGTATCATATTCATATAAATAAAATCTTTTAAAAATAATCACACAATCCTTAAAGTGAACATCATTGAAGGGAGAATGCTATTTTATAATTTTGATTAATTTGGTAATTTGAATGATGGTATTAATTAGATTTACTATTAAATCCTTAAAAGTTGGTTGGTTGGTGTATGATTCATTTAATATTGTAGCCCCAAAAGTTGACTTGTTGGATTGATTTTCGTCATATGGACAGGGAGTGATTTGGCAATCATCCACCACACTTTACCCACTCTAGGTAAAAGTAATGTTACCTAGAGTATCCAAACCCTCCCCAAGGGGGATGAGTTTGTAAAATATTACCATGCGGACAAGATTTGAAAATAATTTTCAAAATAGGTATATATTGGTAAATCGTTTGTCGTTTGGCGTGTCTCAAATAGTTTTCCATGCACGACAAATCGTTTGTCGTGCTACATGGACGGTTAAAAATACACCTACGGTAAAATTGGGATTCCCGATCGTTTGTCGCCCCACGACAAATGGTTTGCCGATATATGCTTATTCTGGAAAATATTTTTACGGCGTTCTCATTTTGGAAAAAAAATTGCCCCCTCCCTATTCAGGTAAATTGCCCCTCCTCGTCAAAAAAAACTATATTACATCTTGTCTTAATTAACCCTTTTTTTGGCAAATGAGATTGTTGGTTTCACGGACAATTTTTTTAAGATTTTGCATAAATTTTCTGGAGTATAACACACCGGCCACATATAAACTATATGAGAAAATATTACCAATCTAGTATTAAAACTAATTGTATATCATAAAAATAATGTTTGTATTATATACACGCATATCATCGGAATAAAAAATAATCCAAATAACTATTAAAACTACCTGCAACTTTAATTGATATAACAAGTAGCTAGTGGTTCATTAGTTGTTGACTGTGTCGTAACTCACTAGTGTTTGTTCGATACTGTGAAAATATAAGAAAGGAGTGAGTATACATTCAGTAGTGAAAAAAGAAATGTAAACAATATATGTGTATAAGTTGTTAAATTGTTTTTTTCATTGTTTTTGTGAAACATTTCTTACATTTATCTCGTTTCATTGATCATGATTTATCTTATCTCAATCCTTGTAATCCACGCAAATGATTAGTCCATGCTACAATATCTTCTCATTCTTCACGAGTTTCAAAGCTTTGGACACTCTCAGATTGGGATATCACATTAAGCATCGTTTGTGTCATTACATCGTCTCGATCCATCATCCAATACTACTATGATGGTTCATATCTATTTTTTTTATTTTTTAAACAATCAATCTATGTGTAAAGGAGGTTCACCATTCTAAGGACTTATTTACTTAAATCTATATGTGTAAGAAGCAGCTGATTTTTATTAACAATTTAAGATGTATGTTAGCATAATTCAATCGATACTTTATTATGTGTTGTGCCTCCGCATGGAGTGAATTTTGTTGTGTTCTCTTTATTTAGAATAATTGTGTACCACCTAGGTTTGTCTTGACGGGAGTTTTAACATTTACACTATGTGACGTATTTGTCTTGATCATCAAGAATGTGAGTGCTCTCTCTTGCATAATGAGTTAGTCCTTGTTCTTAATTTTGTGTCTCGCTCTCCTTCTTACTAATATATGATAATCACAATGAGTATATTCCATCCAACCAGTATCTTGTTGGTTTACTTTTTCTAACGGACTCAACAGAGTTTTAAAAACTTTACATTCTTCTACTAAGAAGGATGCCCCTTCATCCTTCCTACATCAGAAACTCATCTTTACATGTTGCTTCCTTCGAGATATTTCTTGACTCGTATCTTTCCCCTTCAATGAAATCAGGCAATTATCATCATACATTTTCTAATAAAAAATGAGTAGGAGTGCTCATTGTAGTACCATCGATCATTCGTATCTTTTTTTTAAGATACTAATTGGATCGAGCATTAAAACTCATGCAAACATATGACAAAAGATCAACATATAATATGATGACCTAAAATCAAAATAAAAACAAAAATGGAACTTCATGTGTACTACCACACCTTTCACAGTCTACCATTTTGTGCTTTAAACGCTATATATTTTGAACAAAGAAGATAATAAATCTTTGTATTGGAGTGATTAGGGTAAAATTGTAATATAATCCCTAAGAATCCAAACTACAAATGATATAAGAAGACTCAGAGTATCATGATCCAAACTAAATAAGAGGGAGGATGAATACTTATATACACCATCATAGATGGAGCCAACAACAACGTCAAATGGAGCATATGACCCAAAGACATGATTGATGCAACCGCAAAAGAAGCTGCCATACTTGGAGAAGTCTACATCCATTGAGAACATCATATAGATACTTAATATTCCTTTTTAGGCTCCTCATGCATACCATGTTGGCTATGATCGCACCATTCCTATATTTCATAGGAGCATTAGTATAAAACAAGGGGGGCTCTTAAGTAAAAAAGGGAAAGCTCTAAAGATTAAAAATAAAATGATTTCATTTGATATCAAAATATAGAAAGCTTTAAATACATTTAAAGGAGATTTTGAACTTATAACTTACACTTTTTGTATGTCGAAAAAGGAGAAAATACATTTGTTTTTTTTAAATAATTTTTTTTAAAAAATGAAGAGGTTTTCTTAAAGTTTCTAGCATAAAACTTCTTTTATATGTTATGCTAAGCATTTCAAATTAAATCTTCATCATAAAAAACATCAGCATATAAATAAAGGATGTAAAATTGCACTCCTCCATTTTGTTTATTTCTTTTGAAGGGAATGTGAGTCGGGCACAAGAGGGGGATGAATTGTGCCATATATAATTATTGTAATAATAATTTCTAATTAATAAATTATTCACAAGCCACATAGATGGAAGAATAACAAACTACAATTGCATGGTGATCTTTACGTGGAACCCAAGTGGGTGAAAACCACGACCCATAACCATATTTTACGATTTCCTTTTTGCTCTTTCGGTGAAGCTTATTCCCACTATTCTAGCACTACTTTAGCTTGAAGGTAGAACAACCTCTCGTATAACATGTATCCTTTCTTTGACAACCTCCAAAGAAATATTTTATCTCCAATAGAGAAATGAATCCACAACTCATATATATATATATATATATTCAATATAAAAATAGTTTAGCAATAAAACTTGAAGTCACAAATTAACAGATTTTAGTGACGAATTTTCTCAAGGATGATGATGATCGCAATAGAGTACAAACAACTTCAGTAGTCAGACAATTTTTGATTGAATAGAGCTCAAGAGCACAAAAACACTGAAAAAACTCAAAAGAAAAATAATGTGTCTTTTCTTTTGAGAGTAGAAGTTGTTTCTCTTGGTTGTATGTCTCAAACAATGAGTCATATGGTAATTTATACAGGATTGGCCTCAAAAAGGGTTGTTGGTGTGCAAAAAGAAAAAATCCCAATGTTCTGAATTTCAAAAACCAATAAATGATCAATCAGGTAACAAGGACGATCGGTTAGTCGCACAAGTTGATCGATCGGTCTTGATCGTTGAAAAGTAATTTGAAAAGTAATCTATCATGGTCAAAAGTATGATCTAGCAAGGTTGATCGATCATGAATAACAAAATGATCAATCATATTATAAAATCGATAATCAAGAGCTTATCGATCAGGATCAAAAGATTATTGATAACGGGTGATCAATCAGGGGTGTCAAGATCGATCATATGTCCAAAAATCAATTTTGTGAAATTTATAATTCTGGATTAAATTTACTCGTTGATACAAAAACTATAAGATTGTTTTTCAGTATAAAATAAAAACTATGTAGTATGTCACATCAACATCCAAAGTGTTTAAATCTTGAGCTTTTGGAATTGAGTTTTTCTTTGATTCTCTCTATAATACGACCTTTAAGCTAAGTCTTTTAGAGTTTCTTTAGGCTTTAATCAATCTTCATAGCTTTTCTACACTTTTTATCACTGCTTGTATCTGAAAATGACAAAACTTGTATTTGTCTTTCAATGCTTTCAGTTATATTTGTTTTTTATTTAATATATTTATTTTTATCTCCCCGTTAATTTTTGCTTTCAACCTATCTCCTCTTTATCTTTTTCCCTTTAAACATTATCTCTCTCCTTTTTTGTCATTATCAAAAAGACTTACCTCCCCCTATATTAAAGAGTTCTTACTCCTCGTTTTCTCTCCCACTTTTGCCTAGGTTAAAAAAGAATTGTCATATATTTTTCTTAAAATCAAATGATTATTTAACTCCCCTTTTGTAAAACTTTGTTTTAGAGGATAATTCTAGGGAAATGTCACTAGGTTGGCATATACCTAAGTGTCTTCTGAGATAGGCAAATTAATAAAGGTTTAAGGATTTGGTAAATATATCAGCAAGTTGTTCTTCTATTTTTACAAAGTCTAAGGAAATTTCTCCTTTTATGTCATTGCATGTCAGGAAATGATATCTAATATCAATGTTTTTAGTCATAGAGTGTAATACATGATTTTTAGAAAGACATATAAGAGTTGATCGGTTATTCAGAGGAGCCTGTGGTGTTCTACAAGTCGGATTTGACAATCTATGTATCAGCCCTCTCTCGACACTCAGCTCGTGAACAACCAAATCAAGCAAACAATCAACCCGCAATCTATGAATAAACAATGAAAATTTTGTGGGATGAAATTTATTATACCTTGCAAATAAATGTATATAGAAAGCAAGTGCATGTGTCAAAACATTGAGAGCTACGAGAATTTGTATTTATTGTCAATTAATGAAAATTAATCAATAAATATTTTTTGTACTTTTTGGCTTTTTTATTTTTGTGGGTTTTAATTCTATTTAATTTCTATAGATTTTTAATGTTTTATATTTTTTATTTTTTAAATTTTATAATTTTTATTTTTTTTAATTTTTCTGATTTCGTTTCTTTTTAATGATAATATGTGTGTATATATACACCAATATGTATAATATAAGTACTATATATGATATGTAATAAATATATAAAAATTCAAGAGATACAAATAAGTACAATCCTTTTTATTTTTTAAGAGGTTTTAATATTTATAGGTATTTATGATTAATAATTATTATTACAAGTATATATAAGTAATATTGTGTATATATATAGTATATAAGGTTTTATATTTATAAACTTAGCTATATATACTCGAAAATTACAAAATAAAATTATTTCATATTTTTCTATATTTCTTATGTTTTTTGTGAATTTTTATGTAATTTTTACTTATTTTTAGGCATTCAAAATAATGACTTATGATAATAGGCCAAATTATTTTGGGTTCTAAAAATAAATAATAAGTTCAAAAATTCCCTAAACTAATTTTAATATATACTATAAAATCTATAAATATACAATATAAATCTATTTTTAGATTTTTAGAATTTTTGCTAATTTTTCTAGGGTTAAGAGAGTTTTTCAATTTTTATTTTTTTGGTCTGAAGTTATATTACATTGTAATCTGATATGTATGTGGATTTTTTAGATAAAGTTCTATAATTATTTTGTATTTGTAAAGTTAAATGGGGAATAAATATGCTACCTTTGATTTTTAATAAATAGAAAAATGCAAATAAATGTTAAATAAAAATCACAATGTGAATGAGCATCATTTAAAGCATTTACTACAATTTTCCCTAGATTTTACAAGCACAAGCGCTATTTTAAAAAATAAAAATGCAATAAATTAATTTACTCACCTGGTAGGGCATTTTTGCAATAAAAATATAGTTTGAGGGCTTGCGTGCAAAATGCCAAAAATATAACACTGATTTACAATTTTTAAGGACTAAATAGAAATGAGAAGACCAAGAAGGGGTCAGCTGTAATTTTCTCGCCTCATGCGGGTCACCACGTGAAGTAAGCTAGCATAGACTTAACTATAATATACAATAAACATGATGGGCCCATACAAATTTTACACAAAATTTTGAACTACAATTTATATTTACAAGGCCTTGCCGTAAAAACAAAAGGCATAAGGTTTTTAAAGATATTTACCCGTAATAAGGCGCTGATCAACAGTTCAGATCTAATCACTTATCAGCATCCAACAACCCGCTGCACTGGATACCCCTTTAATGATCAACGGTGACAATTAGATCCCGCATGTATATAACGAATTACGACCCTCAAGATCCAACGTTAACTGCTCATCATGAAGGCGTACTTATTATCGAACAATGGAGAAATCACTTGGAAGAACATGGAAGAACCATGCTTCTTCGAATCTTCGATATATTAAAGCTTCATTATCCAACCCTTTCCCTCGCTGCTCAGGTGCTCAATTCGATCGTGGAAGGCATCCGTAGTGATTGGGGACCTCAGAAATGTCCAGGCCCCTACGATGGGGGCATGGAAGTCGATGGTGCCTGGAGGCCTATTCTTGAGGTCTACACCCCTCAGATGGAGTCTTTAGAAGCCCTTTCTTGCATAGGAAGATGGACAACGTAAGGGAGAATGATTCTAGCTTTTATTGGTGGGAAATCAGAGAGTGGTGAGTTGGAATGTATATCCTTCAGTGAAGGGTGGTGGAAGGAGCATTGATCTCCTGATCTGGAAGGGATCGGGGTGAGTGGGATGGCTGGCGATGTAGAGAAGCGAAGGGCAGTGAAGTGGAGGTGGAAGGGAGGTTGGAATAAGGTTGGACAAGTGGAGACGATGGCCGGAGCTCTACAGCTCCGGCGAACTAAAATCTAAAATTTAACTAAAAAGTATAGCATATTCATGAAATAAAAGTGGGAAATAAAAGCTACGACTAAGATCTACTTAGAAATCTAGTAAAGAAGAACATCTCGTACCTGGAGACCAAGGAGCATGAACCTCACCTTCGGAGCTTCGGCGTAGTGTGGATTGCTCCAAAGATACCCTTCACTCGCTGCAAAATAGATGGAGAGCGAGTTGTCACCAAGCTCAACCCATTCACAAGAGATCTGGGGGTTTAGGGTGGCCAAGAAGGATCAAAAATCAAAATGGAGGAGGGTCTTCTTATTTATGCACATTTTGAAATGCCTCCGAAGACCCGGGGTTTACACTGGGATCGAGGCTTGAATGGACAACCCAAGGATATGGCGTGATAGAGGGATGATCGATGGGAGAAATTTCATGAAGGAATCGATGCTCCTTGGGCAGTGTATCAAGTGGGAAAAATTGTCAAAGAGGAAGGGTGAGCATCTGATAGAAGCAGACCTAGGGAGGGAGGACAATTGACCTAAGGTCAACAGTCCTCGAGCACCCATTGGTCTACATCATCCAGATGAAGACAACTCAAGGAATAATTCCCTTATTAAATGGTTCTAAAATAATAGATAATTTTAATAATTTTTGTCAAACTATAGAAAATAGTTGCTATTTTATTATGATTTTTATTAATTTGTACAAATTAATTTATTAGGTATTAATTTTTACCAGTGTAATTATAAGTCTATTTACCTATATGTAAGGTATTTTATTTTACATTTTATATTTTATGATTATATACACATATTTTATATATTTATAACTTATTTAAATACATATTGGCAATTTTTAGTTTATTTTTATGAATCTATTTATTTAATTAAATAGTTAGGCATGTATATTGTGTAGGTATACTATATGTATAGTTTACCTATATATTAAAGTACATTATTTACTTTACTGACTTGTTAATAGTTTTATTTTATTTTTATGATGCACTTTGAATATTTACAAATATATAAAAATATAAGAAAGTTAAAAATATAAATAATAAATATATTAAATATTATATACATGTATATTACATAATGAGGGTCCAAAAGCCAACTTTTGCATCTTAACTCCAAATTGAATGAAACCACCTTCATTAAAAAGATAATTTAATTTTATGAATGATAAAGATTAGTTTGATAAATTTTGAGTATGTAAGATACATGTCTATAAAGTTTTCTTTGCGGATTTTTATTATGTGTGTCTCATACACATTGTGCATTATTTTTTAATGAAATAAATTTTGTATTTTCCTTTGTATTTTATGTACAACTTTTATATTGAGGATTTATTGATTTGAGGTATAAAAATAATAGAATAAAATTGGCCCCAAAAGCCTATTATTGTCAAATCAAGTTAAGGTTTTCAAGTATTTCATGTACAGATTCTATGCCTTATTTCTCCCTACTTTATTCTTTGTCGAGCAAGTCGTCCTGATGACTAGGTCTCGGGGTATAGGATCACTCAGTGTCTTTGACATTCCATTCTTTTTCTTTTCTTCCTTTTATTCTTTTATTTTGGAATTAAATATAGTATTCTATATAGTATTTTATGTGAATTAATGAATGCTATATATATGCATTTAGCTGAGGATTTAAGGCCAAAATGAAAGAATAAATGTGATGAAATGGAGATTCGTCACCCTCATATACTTTCCTTTACTAGTCACTAGCAAACACTTATGGCTATAAGTGTAGAAAAAGAAAATAAAGAAAAGGAAAGGAAATAAATTAGATTGATTTTAACTTTTAAACTTATCTTCATAAAATCAAAGTTTGGAGCTCAGTCAGACCTTTGGGTAATTAAGCTTGCTCGGAACCTTATTGGAAAGCAGACTTGAATCTCAACAACCACTAAGCACCACAAAACTCTGCCCAAGTCTCTTCAAAAGCCAGGTCAAAACAAGTTTATGTCATACGCAAGCCCTTATGACTATGAGTCTAACTTGTACAGTATAAATGATCTGTAGCTCCTCTCGACTGAAGCTGTAAAGAGACGGTCTTTTCCAACATGGTGAGCCTAATTCCCCAACCCAACAACTCGTTCATCGAGAAGCGGGGTATTCCCTTCTAAGTTAAAGTGCAACCGACTCAATAAGAGGAGTAGAGAAGATAATGGATGGCAACTAGTGTAGCTACCTATCCTAAGATGCTTGGCCAATGTTGCCAAGTCATTTAGCTATAGGATTACGTGAATACTTTGACTTTGAAGCACACGCTTGCTTATTTCATATATACATACTTCGATAGGAATTGATTTTTCTTTGAATTTTGCCCGTCTATTTTTTTGAGTTTTTGATTTTGCATTTTTTTGCAATACTATATACATCATCATTTATATAAGGAATTTTTCTTCTTGAGCTAGTAGACTATCCCTCTTTTGAAGCATTATTACAACCCACAACATCATGTCCTTGGATCTTGTCACCACTGGACCGGGTTGGGGTAAAATGGCCACAGATTGTGACTTAATACGTTTCCATTCACTTGTGTGTCATGCCGGTAAATCCATCCCTCTACCACTTCAACTAAGCTGAGCCATAGTATAAGGTGCAAGGTGCATGTGTCCAAGTTAGGTCACTGTCGACAAGAGTCATGTGTGTGTTTCGAAATATTCTACTTAGGCAGTCAAGATGGCATTGAACCTAGTCTTGTGGTCTCAAAAAATTAAGTCTAGTAGACTTGAAGCATCCCAATTCCAGTTCCTAAAAGATTCTCTTGATTAAGTGGATTAAGGCCATCCAAGCTCCAATTTTCGGATTTTATTTAGACTAGTTTAGTTGCCGTTATCAGTCCGAAAAATGCAAATGCAATGCAAAAAAATTGTAAACTAATTTTCTAATTTTGAACTTTTTATGTATTTTTGAAATAGTTTACAATTTCTTATGCAAAATTTTGAAAACATTTTGCAATTTTGTATGGGCTTTGGATTTTGCGAATTTTAGAGATTTTTCTGATAAGTTTTAATGAAAGCCCAGTATGTGCGGATATTTACATGGGAGTGCGTCAATATTTACAAGAAGTGGTTTAAGAACATATACTAGGTATTTACAAGTTCAAGTTAGTTGTTATTTTATAGACTTTTATATAATGATAATGTATATACAAACTTGTGTTGGAGTTATTATTTCTTATAATTATGTACAAGGTTCTCAAAACAAATTAAAAATATTTTAACAAACATTTTGAAAATTGTACTTTGCGAATAATTTTTACAAATAATTTTTGCAAATGTTTACAAAATTTGAAAATTATTTTATAAAGAATTTTTAAATAGTATTTGTAGATTTTTCAAACTATTTTTACTACCATTTTCTAAATTATTTGCAATTTTTTTTTAAATTTTTTATTCAAACAAACGAAATAAATTTTTACAAAAAGTTTACAAAAGATTTTTACAAAGGTTTGAAAATATTTCACAAAATTTTTCCAAAAGGTTTTCAGAAGATTTTCCAAGACATTTTACAACCATTTTTCAATTTATCTTGCTAAACATTTTTAAACCAGTTTAAGCTTATTTACAAAAAAATTTTGAAAAATTTTATACATAATTAGAGTGTATTCTTTACAATTAATTAAATATATATATTACGACCCATATAGTATTTTGGCCATATTATTCAAAAATAAGAAAGTACGAGTTATGACTAAAGTATATACAACATATATACGACCATCCTATACTTAGCTTGAGCTATGTCCTCACATTGATCAAAGAGAGAAAGGAAGTCATAACATGTGCTGAGTATAGAAAAGTTTGTACTACACTGACTAAAATAATAAGAAGTCGATCGTTCCCCCTATACTTAGGATCATATAATCCTGAGTATAGCAGACTGTATACAAAATGTAGGGAGGTTTGAGGGTGGGAATGAACAAATCAGCAACTCAACATGTCTCCCCTTATACTTAGGGTAAAATATCCTTAAGTATAGACACACTTTCAAAAAGTTGAGGAGATAGGTGAGGGGAAAACAAAGCGAAAAGAAGAAGAAAAATATCATGCAGGAATGAATGCATCACTCCCCCGTACTTAGGGTAAGAGATACCTAAGTATAGGAAACAACAGGAGTGATGGAACAAAATGAAGAAAGAACACACAACTCGTCCATCTCCTCTATACTGAGGATAAAGCACATCCTAAGCAAGGCAAACACACTGATTGAGGTGGATGAGTAAAACAGAAGATGAAATGAAAGAAATTAAAGCGAATATACAAGGTGATGAATGTACATTGATCATGAAGGTAGAAACCACACCTTCTTAAGCGATCGTTGAGGAATAGAGCGAACATGGTGCAAGTCGATATCAGGGTCAACAACTGACAAAGCCCGATCAGAACCGACATGGTGAGTATCCTCGATCTTCGAATGATAAGGCACGAACAGATCAGTGGAAGTAGTAAGGTCAGTTCTGGCATGGAAAGTCTCTCCTAAATCTACCCTCCGTGGTAAGGTATCAATCATGTAAATGTTGATGATCTCGTCAACACATCGCCACTCACAGGAAAAGAGAACTTCAAGGTCTATGCTCTCCGAGTCTTCCTCCCTAAAGAGAAATTATCGGGTTCAGTATCATCCATGATAAAATAAACATCTCTGATCTTAGCAGATAAGTCACAGTCCTCGAGGTCGACGGATACATGTATACTCTCATCAGATGTGGGTTTCTAGCAGGAAGTGGGTGCAATGGTCATCTCAATTAAAATGCTCTCATTATCTAAATGAAAGCATATCTTTCCAGGTCCATAATCAATAATGGCCTTCGTAGTAGCGAGAAACGATTGACAAGGATGATTGGAGTATGCACCACAGAGGTGGAGGTCTCCGCGGGCAGTACAACAAAATCAACAGTGTAGCTCATGCCCTGGGTCTGAATGATGTTTTCAAGAATATCCTTCGGCCTCTTTATTGATCCATTAACGAATTAGGAAATCATCTTGGTTTTCTTTAGAGGCTCCAAATTGAGTGACTGGATGAGAGAGAAGGGCATTATGTTAATCGATGTGCAACTATCAACGGGAGTGTGATCGCAATGATGATAAAAAATTACACTTCTCACGAGGATGTACTAGTGTCCCCTTTCTTATTGGGCAGACGATAGGAGATGGTGTGGGCAGTGGTCATGCTAAGAATATGTTGCTCGGCTCTACGTCGTCTCTTTCGCTTCTAAGGTGGAGATACATGCATAAGGTTCATGGCCTTTCGAAGTGGGGCATTGATGAATCTCTGATTCAACATGCTAAAATTGGTCAATTAGGCTCTGTTCCCCAAAATCCATATGCATTTAATCATCAATATAGCATAATTAGCATCCATGCATGTGTAAATAATATTCGCATTTCATCATGCATAATTACATAAAATAAGGAACTAAAAATCCCAATGTAAATTGACCTGAAAAGTTACTAACTTCCCTATTTTTAGTTAATTCATCCTAACTCCGATTGAGCTGAAACCACTTCCATTGTGTAGATACTACTAATAAGATCAAAGGAAAAAATTGCTAACTTAAAAAGCGATAAATAAACCCAAAATCTAATTTCACATCAGATGGACTAAAACACACATATCTTCCTCTTACAGTATCTTATTTTGGTATACTCACTTTTAAAGTACTTCATTTTCAAATACCTTCAAAACAAGATTAATTTCATAAAAATCGGAGCTCATATGTGAAAGTTGGGTTTGGGGTCTCTTTTACGCATTTTATCTTTTTGTGATTTTTAACCTAAGTTTTATGTACATAATTAATCTATTTTATTTTATTTATTTTTCATTTGTATTCTTTAATGAAAGATTTGTCACATAGAATAAAAATCCAAATCCAAATCAAGACTGAAATCAAAGAAACTGACTTTGTCCTAGTGACCTCTGTGAGTCTGTACAAAATTCACTTGTTTCCTACTTCTATTTTATTTCCCTATTTTTTATTTATTAAAGATACAAAAAAAATAGATTAGTGTGTAAATAAGTGTCTTTTATTTTATCGTGTTTTTCAAGAATTTTTGTCCTCTTTAAAGATCACTAAAAAATTGCAAAATCACCAAAAGCGGTTTTCTATACACATGGAAAACCACCAAAAATACTACTTTGTACAGATGATCTCTTTTGCTCTCAATCCCTTCATGAAAGTCGTAGATCTCATCAAGACGAACAACTTTTGTGATGAAAGTTTTTCGATCCAAGATCTCCTTCTATTTCTTTTCTATTTTTTCTTTCCCTTTTATTTTTGAATTTTTTGGTGACACGTGGCATCCCTTTGGTGTACCGCGTGCCATCCTCTCCTCTATCTAGTCGCCCCTGGTCATGTACCAAGCACGTGACCTTCTTCCTCCCTTCAATGCTCCCCACCTCGCGTAACCCCCGACGGCATCACTCCCCCTCGCCGGCCGTTACAGCCACCATGTAATGCCTATCCTCCTTCTCCTATAAACGTCGCCCACCGCAACCTCCCTCATCATCCGCCAACTATTGCGAGAACCATAGACACCAGCTTCGAGTCCTCGGTTGGTGACAACAGCTGATGTATTCTTTTGGTCAACGACGATTTGATTCCTTTGGTGTGATCCAGAAGGAACATTCTCTTCTGCAGCAGCAACCTCTAGGGGTAGCTGCTCAACCTCACGCACTCTACCACGCGCTAGAGGCAAGACCAGGCAACTCTTTCGAGCTCTGCCATCCCTCTCCAGCGAACATGTAATTTTTTTCACTCCCCATCTCATTTTTCTTCCTCCTGATTCCCTGACCCTCTTTTTTTTATTTCTCTGCTACAGATTTATCCTTAAAACCTCATCTTCTGCTCTCTCTCTCTCTCTGCGTGCTGAATTCTGAACCCCAATTTGATCTCATACTTTCAACTTCTCCTTCTTCCTCGCCATTTCTTCTTATACCTCACATCACATATAGAGACCAATGCCCACATTTCCTCCATAGAGACAACCCTCTTACCCTCAACTTGTTGTCGTTGTCATTCTTTCTTCAGCCTTGTAGCTTCTATGTCTGGCAGCTTCCCATCGTTCTTCCAGTCCACACACACCTATTCTCCATTACTTCCTTCAGAATCTGACCCCCCTCGATCCCCTATTGAATCATGATTCTGATCTGTTTCCTTACGCCTCCATCATAAGGATATTCATTCACCCCTTTGTTTCAAATATAAAGTTGCTTACTCCAGTCCAAATTGTTACAGATCTTTTGAGTGCGAACAAGGATTGAATCTATGGTTTACTTTGCTTCACTGATATATTTTTGATAACCATAAGCTTCTCAGAATATGAATATGTGAGCGGCTACTGGTTTCTCAACTACAGTTCACGATGAGGCTTGTACGACATCAAGCATTAACTAGCAGAAACTTCGTCTCTTCTTACTGGAATTAACATTTGTACCATAGTTATTGTGAATACTCACGTCAAATGAATGGCAGGTAAGGACTCTTTTACAAGTACTACATATAACTTGCACAATCCTCTTGTTGGGAATAAAAAGTAGACATTTAAAGTCCGCTAGTGGTTGTAAATAAGAGCGTATGCATGGGATAATTTCTAGTTCATAGAGAAATGGAATCCTTGTTATGTTCTAAACATTCAAATAACTGAATCCTGGTTGGGATTTTACTGGAAGAATTAGAACACCATGGCAACTACAATTTAATGCGATTACTTCTCAACAATTGTATCAAGAAATGAACTATTTTATTTACCTTGTATTGTCATATGGATAGTATTGGTACTGTTATGTTATTCATCAATCCGAGGGAACTTGTATCTGATGAATCTTGATAATCAGATTTGGATCATGTGAGGTTATCTGATGTTTACTGTAGACGCGGTGATTCCATAGTCTTGTGAGCAAATTTGTAGGTATAGGAGCCGAGCAGCAAAATACTCATTGTATTCGCAAGAAAACCAACCCCAACTTAAGCAGTGCCACAACGTAGCTCAAGGAGCATCGCCAACCTTCATTCTCAAAGGACCGTGCAACAGCTTCTCATTCAGAGTCAGGAACAACACATCAATGGAGATGCAGAACGACATTCTTCCAGGACCTCCAGATAGTGTCTGAGAAATAACATTTCAAATCCCCATCGTAGATTCGCGCCCAAAATCCAGTCGTCCGATCTATAACTACAATCAGTCTGTAGTTGTCTGATTGGCGCCACCCAAGCCTTTCGCCTCGAGGGGATCCTAACCTACCTGAAGGCACCACCTCAGCCCGAGCCTCCCATCTAGACCAGAACTTGAGACGTATGCACAAAAGCCACGTGATAGGGGTAATTTCCGCCCAAAGCCCCTACGCCTTCCATGAATTATAGAAGACTCAAGTCACGTGGATATTTCACTTGACCTGGAAATTTTACAAGCGTATCCTCAGAAGGTAAAAAATTCATAGAAATACCCCCGTTTGGGTGAATTGCAAGTCAGGCCCAGGAAGTTTTGTATATTGTAGATAAATCCTCCAGGGACCTTATTGAGAAGAAAATATTTATTTTCATTGCATTTTAATCCCTGGAGTTCATTTTATCATATGTTTCTCATTTGAACTCCGATTTTAGTGTACAATATGTCAATTTAAAGCTTATTCAGCACTCTATTATGCCATATATCTAAACTGATATGAAGCTTTTTATGATGATTATTGTTTGAATATCTTTTTTGACTTATGCATGTTGAATTCTGACATTTTGTGCATTATTTTATCAATAAAATTATGGACTATTTTGCAGGGATTCTAGTGAGGATCTTAATTTGATCATTCCTCTTGTGATTATTGATAATATTCTTTGAGGATTTAATTTTTGTAGGGACTCGATCATGCATATTTTATCTGATTAATTCTCTTCTATAATTGATCTTACTCTTTGAAGATTAATCTTTGCAGGGGTGTTATAGAGGAGGATTTAATTTAATTCTCGATAGTTGATGTGATTAAACTTTATTTTCTTGAGGATTAAATTAGAGAGAATTTGGAGATCAAATCATTGTGTGATCTCATTAATTGTAGGATTAACCATAGATCTATTAGTACTCTTGCCTGCATCTGGATTTAAATTGATTATATTTCTTGAGTTTGATTCTTCATGATCTGTGAACTTATTTCGAGGGCACTGATTAATAATGTTTGGATTTAAATATCATCATCGTAGATCCTGAGCTTGATTATTCTTTCCGTTTATTACATTTCATCAACATATTTTCTCTTTAATTTTTGACACAGAAATCAACTTAGCGATTAATTAATTATTTAATCTAATTTAAAATCATGGAACTATAAATTATCTGTTCCCTGTGTTCGACCTTTGTACGCTTACCAAGAAAAAATATTCGACAATATTCAAAGATCGTGGTTTTTTATGAATAGAAATCTGTCTCTTATACTACAATTATCGACAATTAAAGAGGTAGATTTCACGTTCATCTTGCATAAAAAATATCCTGATCGCCGCCACTACTTCAGGGATGGTTGGTATCTTTTTAATTTCCTATATCTTCCATACTAGGGAAGAGATCAAAATCATAATCTACACAAGGATGACCAAGAGTAGTCTGTACAGTGTCATGCTTGGGGGCTAAGGAGACGGGAACTGTGGTGGATGCATGTATGGGCAAAGGATGCGACATAGGTGCGCTCTCCTCACAAACTTACCTGGCTAGGTGTCTCCCATTATTTTCTTTTTGGATTTTTATATTTTGCTCATTTTTTTATTTTTGGTGATTGCAATCTCTCATGGGTAGCCTCTCGTGAATCCATGACACTCACATACATAATACACACACACACATATTAATCTAAGATATGTAAATTCTAACTACTAAATTGTTAATAAATAATAACAATAAAGTTATAATAAGGATCATTGCAAAATTAGAATTGAAATAGAATATTGGAATACATGATCTACAATCCACATATCATTTTAGAAATGCAATCGGGATCGGAGAACACACTTAACTCAAATTTGAATTGGAATTTGGAAAGTAGAATTAGAATAATGTAGTATTTGAATTTGAAGGGTCTCATGCAACTCTCTCCATATAACTTTTTTGAGAATAATTTCTCCATAAAACATGTTATATGTTCACCTCCTCATTTCATTTTCAAATCAATCTCCTAATTGATTAATAACACAATACTATGCTAATTCAAATCGTATTTATAAATTTAACCAATGATTTTCAGGTGAAAAATTTGGTGTCATTTGATAATGAAATTTATTAATGATTTATAAATAAATATGATCAATCTCATTATATTACATGCAATAGTAGATGTGCAAAAAATTTAGGAAAGATGGTCTACATAATTATAAGCGGCAGTAATCACCTTTTTTCAATTTGATTAATTTGGATTTAACCCGACCCAATCGACCCAAACCAATGACCTAAATAGCTTGACTCGAAGTATTTCGACTGGGTGATGGATTTCAATTTTCCAACCCAAACCGAATTTAACCCGAACTGAATAATCCAAACCCACACAAACCGATCGAATACCCATCCTAAATCTAATGGCTCTGTATTGGATGGGTGAGATGGTGGGCAATGTGATGGCGGCGGTGGTTAATAATCAAAACTTGATGACTGAAACTGCGGATGTGGTGGGTATATACAAAAAGAGAAGTCAGGAGCAAAGTCCTCCTAATAAAATGGAGGTGTACCGACTGAGAAGAAGATGCAGGATTTGCGAAGTCTGGATAGAAATAGCTCCAGTCTACCATCTCCGAAACAAAAGACGGGGATCTTGAGATCATGATAGTCAAGATATGCAAGAAAAAGGCGCAAATGCGCAGAGAAGATCTAGTATGCACACAAAACAAACACACAAATCAAAACAAACACAACCACTCAATTCACCAACTCACCACAATGAAGATTGTTAAAGATCTGTCTTTTATCTTTTCAATTTTAGAGTTATATAAGAATACAGTTATTTACAAGCTCACAGGTGCAATCACCTAAAGTGGTTGCATCGTAGTTGGCGTAGCACACCTATTAGAACACCGGGACCACTTCGTCTATAGTTAGTGGCAAGTGCTTTCAACAATAACAGGGCCCAAGAGATGACCCAATCGCTTAAAGCATAATTCCAAGGATAGGGGTTCTAATCCTTACATGTACGCGCCTCACTCATTCTGGAAGGTACCTTGAAAATGAGGGGGGTTACTCTCACCAATACAATGATTATGTCCTTTATGTTTGATTTTAGGGTCGAGTAGAATTAACAGTCCTGATTTTATTAATTATAACTTTTTTGGTCTTTTTGATAAAAGAAAACATCTAACAAAATTTCTTATTCCTTTTATTGCCTGGGTCAAAGAAAACATGGAAAGGAGCTTGGAAAAGATGATGCACGAAAAATCAAATGAGTGTGGATGCTAGAGATGAGGATGCGTACCTGACTCCAGCAGTCTACATGCAAGATGATCTGCACATAAAAGAAAATCTAACCTATATGGGTGCAAGCAATAACCGGGCTAGTAAAAACTTCTACTCGAGAAGTACAAGTTTATTAATTTGACTAAGTCCAACGATCTATAGGAACATAATTCCTTTTGGTGTGTGGATCTAAGTCTATCTGGTTCAACCAAATAAAATCTTAAAACTAGGGGCTGCAAGCACACACAAAAAAGTAAAAGAAAGTGAAAACCTAAAAATGCGGGAAATAAAATAAAATAAAGCAGAAAATAGGGAGAATAAAAGACAAAAGCGAGAAAAACCGCGAAAAAGCAAAGCGGACCCCCATGTGAATAGACACTTGATAAAATAGGCACGTGAGTGTCCAAAGTCCAGAGAGTCTAGTTATTACGATATTTTACAAAAATGACTCTCTCTCTCTCATAAAAAGGAAATAAAAATACAAATAATTGATATGTTGCTCTTCTCCTTCTCCTCGATCTTTTCTTCCGCTCTCTCCTACTGGCCTACGAAGAAGGGGTTGGTCTCTGTTGTACTTGGTTGCCTAAGCCTCCTAGAAGACTGTCCTCGCGTAGCGGGACCTCACAGAAGAGTCAACAAAGAGGGATGATTATAACAGATAAACAATTATTTGAATAACAAAGAAATAAAAGACGAAGAAAGTAGCAATAAGATAATATGCACAAAAAATCATATCCGATGTTGCTCTCCAGAAACATCTGATGAATCTCCATTTCATCACCTTTATTCTATTATTTTGACCTTAACATCCCTATCTAATACGTGTAAATAGCATTAATTTGTACAAAATAACATTCATTATTTAATGAATTAATTGTATATAAATCATGGTTTTTAATGCCAAAATTATAGAATAAAGAAAAGAAAAGAAAAAGAATAAAATGTCGAAGATATTTTATGACCCTAAACCCCGAGACCAAGTCAAGAATTGAGTTGGTCGACAAGGAATAAGGTAGAGGGAGATAAGGGCCAAAGATGGAATAAAAACCCAATACTTTTATTCATTATTTAAGCATTTTTTGACACATATTTTATTCTTTATTATTTATCCATCAAATAAAGAAATTTTATACATAAAAGTTGTAGATAATCATGTAAATAAAAATATCAAATTGAGTTTGTACAAAAATAATACATATTGTACATTTTACACATAAAATAAAAAGCCAAAAACCTAACTTCACAGACCCATATCTTTCAAATAAAAACTCAAAACATATCAAAATCACCACATAATTGTTTATAACTTTTCACAATCTATTTAATGGTGGTAGTTTTATATTTTTTAGAATTATTGTGTGAAAGTTAGGTTTTTGACCCCCATTGTATAATAGACCCGATTAAAATATTCATTTTATTCATCCTTCGTTATTTTTACAAATTTATATTTTTATAATTATTATTTATAATGTATGTGCATATTGAAACCAAAACAAAACCAAAAAGGAAATGTAAAACAAAATAAGTCTATGTGAAAATATAGGAAAAATACCTATAGTTATACCTGTATATAAATAAAAAGGGACCTTATTCTTTTATTCTTATTCATTTATATTTTTATATTGTAAATATCATGTATATTATACTAAAAAGAAAGATAAAATAAAATAAAAGAATATACATTAAAATAAAAATATAACAAAAATATACCTTTAAACTATACATACCTCTTTATTTAAGTGTATACATAATTTCATAAAAATATAACAAAAATATATTTATACTCATAAAAACAAGTTATAAATATATAAAATAAAATAATAAAATAATAAACTAAAATATACAAAAAATGTACAAAATATAGATGAATATACCTATAAATGCACTATTAAAAATTAACTACTAATAAATAAAGTCAAAAAAATAAATAACAATCGTAATAAAATACTACATTAAATAATAAACATTTTTATTTAATAAACAAAAAATAATAAAATCAAATACTATTTTTTTTATTTTCGAATAACCAACCTGTTTTGTCCTGTAGCGACCGGACGTGGACCAATCACGTCAGGTGGCCAATTGACCTCTGGTCGACTACCTCCCCCAGTCCTCTGAGTTGATGCATCTGTCTTCTCCCCCAGTTTCTGTCATTTTTCTCGGCTGAACCATCGCTCAATCGACGTCGACTCCTTTAGAGAAAATAATCATGGATCATCCAGGATTCACGTCGACCTCTCTAATTCATTGTACATACGCTCGAATTCCTTCAATCGTCCGGTTAAATAAGGGTGCCTAGCTTGTATATAAATAAAGACCATCGACCTCCATGATTTCTTTGGTCATCTTCATCCCCCTAAAACTTTGTGGCTCGGCCAAAGCGAGCATCCCTGTGATAGAGGGAGAACCCCTGAGCTTCGTGGCGGTCGACGGAGGGCGGAGGTGCACCCAGGCGGCCAATTCCGGCCAACTCTGCTCCTTGGCGTCAAAACCAGGTAAGAGTTGTGCCTTTATCATTTTTTGGTTAGGTTTTAATTCCAGTATTTTAATTATGCAATTAATTTAGTAGTTAAACTGTAGGGTTAGCATAATTAGGTCAACTCTTCCACCTGTGCTCCGCCCGTTTCCGACCTCGCTTCCACCTCTATTTCCTTCTCCTGTCATTTCTCCACTTCTCATCCCACTCCATTCACCTCGCTCCCTCGTGGATCGAGATTTTTCTCCTTCACCTCTGCCGCACACCGGAGGAGCTCTACCTGACTCGTTCCACGCCATTTCACCACCGATAAGAGCCCCTAAACCCATATTTGCTTGCTCGAGTTTTATTGTAAACGTTGCGGGTTAAAAGACTCCATTGGGAGTCGATTTTTGCAGAAGCGAGATACCTGGGTGTTCATTCTCCCTAGACCTTGTTGAAGATCTCCGGCGACCCTCAGGTCCCACCGAGCCCTCCAGTTGATACGCGGTGGCCCCAGGAAGTTTTTTGGAATGGTAGCAGCCCATAGGATGGCCGGACGTACGCGTACCACCGGATCGAATCTCGGGGATGGGGAAGTTCTTCCCTGTTCTTCGAGTCTTTATCTTTGCCGTCTGATCGTCCCCTCGTTCCAGATTCGCCAGGCACCGTTGGATCAAGCTCCGCCTACTCCATCAGATCATCTAGAGGATCTAATCGCAGTTGTTCGGATAAAAACATCATCAAGCCGCGAGGAGGTGATGCGTGTCAAGTGGATTCACCATTGTCGTCCGATCATGCCTAGTTTGGGGTAATTTTCACATTATACCCTGCATTCTTGTATATTTGATATCTAATGATGTAAATAAAATATCATTGTAAATATAAATGGAAATTTTATAATGAGTCCCCTTAACTTCTTATAATTACATTTTGGTCTAGTCTAGCTCAGGTCACGAGTCATCCCACGTGAGTTGGGAAAATTGCACTATATTATTGGACATGCGAGCCCACAACGAGCCATTAAGCAATAAATGTTGTTGCGAATATCATTCCCTAATCTGAAATGAAGAATAACTAATTTGCATAATAGGTCCCTCTGTACAATTAGGGTTATGTACCATGACCATCTTGATGATCATACAGCTGTTGATTCACTAATTGAATCATAGTAGCTGGTGTGTGGATGAATATCTAAGGAGTTAGATTGAGGACTCATCAAACACCGTCAAATGATTGTTAAGAGATGATCCAGCCTGAGCAGGAGATGGCAATCCTTTCTCATATAGGTTGATATCTGACCGACCTCTTGATGTAGGTCCTCTACATAGGAATAGAGATTCGGAGGTGTCAAATTAGTTAGGTCAAAGGGTTGACTTAACGAGATCGATATAACTAAAGTCTTATGTCAAATACTGTCACGATATACGCACGCATACTCTGACTGGAGACAGTTGTATTGCTATATGTCTGAGTATGTACATTTGGTAGACCAATAGGTTGATGACCTAATTAAGGACTATACACTGGCGAGCTGGTGTGCATGTAAGGACATGTGAGTAATACGATCTCTCAAAGGGATCATACAGGTTCACATGTGAACCAGAAGAAATGAGCTCACTCATGAGGTATTGGGACCGATCAAATTCCATGCATGGTCATCGTGCTTTGGAAGCATGATAAGAATTCGAAGGTATGATATATGCTTTGAGAAAGCATATGATCGATACCAATTCCCAATGACCAAGACTGAGAAACTTGACGATTAAACCCTAAAGAAGACAATATAAAATTCATCTACATCTTTGGGTTTCATCATAGGTCTTCCATTATGCAGGATGTACGGGTGTTGGGAATACCTGAGGGTGATGTGATCATAAACGATTGTATAACCATGACACTTCCATTCTGAGGGAGTGATGAAGTAGGTTTGGATTTTAGTGACTCCTCTCAGTAGAGAAGTGACATGATCTTAGTCCAAGTATTAGACATTGGTCTGAATGAGATTCAGATGCAATGAGAAGATTATGTCTACAACCTTGATTTAATCAAGCATCTGTGGGAGGTCCATGAGATCTGGATTTGAGATGTGATCTCAATATCCAAGTCACTATACGTGGAATAATAAAATCGCCATGTCCTTATCTCCAAGTATCTGCGGAGAAAGCGCATTATTCTTGAAAGGGTTCAAGAATGATTTCATAGTTAAAGTATATCTAAGCATTGAGAGATTGATAATTGAATGTGATTTAATTATCTTGATGCGTGTGGATATTTATCCAATATAATTAAATGAGATTTAATTATTGTGGATAAGAATAATGTAGATAGCAATATTCAATTATTTATAATATATTATAAATGTGATTTATAATGTATTAGAGAGAGCTTATTATGATTATATTTGTTAATTACTTATTGGTGTGAATTGGATTCACATTGTATAATTAATTGAAAATGTAAATTAATTTTTGTTTTGGGTTGTGAATGTGATTCACAAATTTCCAATGGTTAGATTGCAATATTCTCAAAATTAATTATTAATTATTTTTTAGAATAATTTACAACAAAAGTTGTTGAAAAAAATCTTGGAGATTTTCATGGAGATATGCAATCTCACGAGATTGCATTAGATTGCCTCCACCATGGATTATGATGGACGGCTACCAAGTCCTACATGGAAATTGGTAGCCGTCTTACGGCTACCTATTCCATAGGGAGATGTAATATCCATGCTAATCTCTCCATATTTGTTTGATTTGATTTAGGATTGAATTATATTTGATTTATCAAATATATTTAATCTAAATTAAATTATTAGTTGTTGGTTTTTTACCAACAACAATCTTGACCATTGGATTAAACACAAATCAATCTCATCCATTGATTTGGTGTGTCCCATGGATTGTGATCCATGGACTCCCAAAACACTATAGATAGAGAGGCATCCCTTGCTCTCTAGGGTTATGCTATTGAGATACAACAAGCTCTCTCTCTCTCTCTCTCTTCTTCCACATGCCAACTCTCATCTCTTCTCCATTGGTGGTCGTCCACCAAACCCTAGAGGAGAAACTTCATCGTCGCTTCGCCATCGCGCCGTCGCCTTGACGTTCCTCGGTTCTCCATCTTCTTTGGAGTTCTTCGCTCACGAAGAAGGTGTTTGATCTCGTGCGATGAGATCAAGAGTTCACCATACTTGGTTCAACTTCTTGGATTGCGAGGATCACGCGACTCATCCCCGCGCTCGCAAGCATCTTCTCCGAAGATCGGACTTGAGACAGGAGGTCTCTTTTCATAGAGACTCGATCAACCACGCTACAAGAGGTATTCCTTTATGCTTGATGTGGTTTTAGATGAAACGATCCGAGAATCGTTCTTGGATCATGTGGTTTCATCACATGAAAATTTTTAAATTCTGTTGCATAAAACAACTAGTCCGACTAGTCATTCTACGTCGTATTCGATACGATGCTCACGCTTCCATGATGCGCTTGAGGATTATATCATATCCTTCAAGTGGTATCAGAGCCTTAGGTTGAGGGTTTTGGATATCATCCGTAAACCTAAGACGACTTGGGTTTGTTAAGGTTGCGAAAGTTTTTGTCGCATTTCATTTTCCAACATCTGTTTAGTGAATAAATTAGGCCCTGTTTAAAATGTATAAACACGAATTAATCACTTAGATTTTTCCCCATTAAATAAAGAAATCATAGGATCTGAGTTTACGTAATTTGGATTCCGTGTGCTCGAGATATGGTCTTTTTATTGAACATGTATTCACTGTTGCGGGAACTGCGAATCTTAACATGATTAATGAGTTAATTACTGTTTTGATGCACCTTGAATTGCGTGAAATATCACTTAGATTATGTCATAAATCAAATTGGCAATATTTGGAAACTAATTTTGCATAATTTGGATTTGTTTTGATTGAGATATGTTAATTTTAGTAAGTAGGGGTCACTGCTGAAATTACATTCCTAGTCAAGAACCATGTGATTGTCAATTAGTGAAATTATATGTTAATTTTCTGAAATAATTATGGAAAAGTATTTGAGAAATATTTAGTGATGGTTATTTCCTTAATTGACATGGCATCAACAAATAAATTGATTAGATTTGATCTAGATCAAAATTGGATACACAATGAACAAACAACTTGCTTGAATAGGATTGGGCATTTGTTTAATAAATTTCCTTATAATTAAAATTGTTTTGATTATTACTATATGGTATAATTTTGGTTGAAGAACCGATTATCATCTCAAATACACAATGATCTATTTTGTAACACCCCCCAAAAATGGAATGTCCCATACCGTGGAACACAAAGGTTCTGCGTGGGATAAATAGTCAGGAACCTACTACCGAACAATCCGGCTTAAGCATTTTGGGGGTGGTTAATCGAGTTCGCATGAGCCCGATCCCAAGAGGTTGTTAGGGCCAGTAATGTTCCGTTAACGGACCGGGGACCTAAGCCCGGGACGTTACAAATGGTATCAGAGCCGAACGCCCTCTAACAGTGGAAAGGGCTACCCGAGAGGTGGAGCCACCCCTACAAGAGGTTGGAGGAAATGGCTACCCGGAGCGTGCAGCCGCCACTGTCACTGGGAAGAAGTGATGTGCCATGTCGCAACGAGGACGTTGCGAATATAAGTGGGGGAGATTGTAACACCCCCCAAAAATGGAATGTCCCATACCGTGGAACACAAAGGTTCTGGGTGGGATAAATAGTCAGGAACCTACTACCGAACAATCCGTCTTAAGCATTTTGGGGGTGGTTAATCGAGTTCGCATGAGCCCGATCCCAAGAGGTTGTTAGGGCCAGTAATGTTCCGTTAACGGACCGGGGACCTAAGCCCGGGACGTTACATATTTGGCATTATCCTTTCCTGAGGTGGATATGGTGTCTAGTCGGGGAGCGTTGGGTTAGCAGGTTGTACCGGTTGCGGTCTGTCCCACTGTCGTCGGTACTGGCCATGACAACGGGTAGAGACTCGATAATACTGGAGAAATCAAGATGTATTTTTTTAATTATTAAAATTCGAATTAATACGTACTTTGAGATAATACCATATATATTCAAGTGAAAACAATCAAGTTTGTTGATTGAATTGGATTGATAATTGATTTAATGAGATTGAATTAATTATATCCAATTTAAAATACTCTATTATGAATAGATGTGTATTTCCCTTGGAAGAATTAATTTCATGAATTCATGAATTAATTAAAATTTGAATATTGGGTAGAGGATCACATAAGTGACATCCATGGTCTCCCGTCAAGGCGAAGGGTTCCGTCGCCATATATTGTATGTAGGAGACGCCTGCCCGAAATGACAGCTTCTGCATACGATCTATTTGGATCGGGCTCTTCGCTTCTTGAAAGAGTAAGGACGTATGCGTAGTGACCCAATATCGGGTCCTCATATTATTGGGGCGATATTGGATTGCGCATAGCAAGTTGTATTCCTGTTGATGGTTGATTCAATTAACAACGGGTCAACATCACCTTAGGGGTGGTGGGACCGGGTGTTAAAGACCGAATTGGGAGATGCAAGTTGGACTTGCAAGGCAGAATATGTTTCCGCTTCTTTTTATCCGAGTCACAGGTTCTCATATTATTGGGATATGACAAAGATAAGGAAGGAGATCCCAGGTCTTGCTTGAGATATAATGGTAAGTATATCTCTTACATTGAAAGTTATCAAGGGAATGAACTTTCAATGTTGACATGGCAAGACAACTTTGATATAAAAATTTTTAAATCAAAGTAAAACGTGTATATATATATTTATATATTTATACAAATTTCTTATTTCAAATAATCGTTCATTAAACCCACTCATTACTATACTCAATAAAAACCAGTAAAGTATCATGGATTGGATCCATGATCAAAATATTGTACTTGCAATTGGATACATATTGTATGTGGTTGCAATGTGCAAGTTTCCTCATAATAATGAGGAATGACAATCAAATAGATAATAGGACTACAACCCTATGGTTTGTGTATCTCTATAATCTTGATCTCTCATCGAATGTACTTTGGAAGTGACATGTCGATGATGATCACAATTGTCAGATAATCCATACAAAATTCTAAGAAGATGTTCTGGCATACCTATGTGCTCTTGACATTTAATCATGAATGAAATGGTTCACTGCATTATGCAGAATGGTGGCTCTATAAGAGATGATGTATTCAAAATGTTTGAATACCTACCTGAACTTAAGTCTTTAAGAGTTAAGATGTGTTGTAGATATGCTGAGTGTCATCATCCTACTGTCTATACTCTAGTCATTCATGAAGCTTCATAATGTTCATATTGGATGAATTAAATGAATCATATATAAGTGTCGAAATACTCTTATTGAAATCTTTTGAATTCAACATGATAGATCCTTTGTCTTAAGCAATGGTTATTTAGAGATGAAAGGAGCGCAGTGGAAGCATGGGTCAGACCCAAGTTAGAAGGAAAGTCAAAGAGTTGGCTGTAATTCTATGGTTTCCACACACATATGACATCCAAATAGTTGGATGAATGCCGATACTGCAATGAGCCGATGTGTTGATGGTATGACTATCAAGTCTAACTAGAATCCTCAGAGAAGGACTTGGATAGTGCATTACACTTACATATAATCACTAAAATTGACTTTCTTATTTGATAATATCAAAGTCTAATAATTGTATCTCATTCTTATAATAACACTTGCAATTGATTGCATATGTATTAGAAGACTGAAATTTGATCTTAAGGTTTAATAGTCATCCATAGATATTAATGCAATTGTTGCAACAATCTCTATTGGATAGATAGACTTCATATTTTCAGTGGGAAGAGCCCTTAGTCTTAAAGAATGTCTCTACTAGCTAGATATTAGAAAACACTCATAGTTTATTTCTAAATATTGGAAATAGACATGATTTCTGGAATAGACATATCATAAAGAGTTATGATGTATATATCAGATAGTATTTTGATATTTAGAGGACTTTACGAAACTTGAAATTAATGAATGGTTCATTAACATTTCTAAAGCTGAAAATTAAATCTTAAAAGATCAATAGGAGGATGGAGATCATTTGACAATGATCTTGCATCGAGTCTTGGACATCTATCTGTTGATGAGATCAACAGACTAGTAAGAGATGAATTTTAGAATGTCTATAATATCAAATTATACATGCTTGTGAATATTGTATTCAAAGTAAAAATGGTCCAATACACCCTTCTCAGGGAATGGTGTTAAATGCGAAGGTATTCAAGATCTAATACATATTAGTGTATGTGGATCTTTTGTATCATAATAAATATTAATGATATGTGATATCATTTGATGATTAATTGTGATATGAAATTTCTTTCCTTCACCTAAGAAAACTTTGAAATGTTCAAAGATTTCATAATGTTTGGTTTAGAACCAAAGATTGAAAGAAGGTGAAATGAATTTGATCTAATTTAGGTAGCTTGTACCTATTAGATGAATTCAAAGGAATACCTTATGGAGATATGAATCCTCCTAATGCACCTAAACTCAATAAGAGTTGTAGGAAGATACACTTAGATCATGTGTGACATGATTTTGATCAAAATCATTAGTGTAATTATCTCCTAGTTTCCAGGTATATATATATGTGGTAGAGACTACATTATATATCCTTATAAGGTTCCATGCTAGTAAGCTGGAATCTAGCACCAGAGAATGCTACTTCATTAGGAAAATAAAGGATGGTATTGGACACCTACTTTATGACCTTGAGATTCTTAAAAGATCTCATCTCTAAAGATATGATTCTTAGAGGATGACTCTCTTGAGAATCAAGATGAGAATGAAGTAAAGGAACTCATTTAATCTTGAGAAGATAATGAGGCTCCTAAAATCAGAAACTAAAAGGACAATTAAAGATGGACCACTAATACCTCTTCAAATGAGTGTGAGGATGAATTCCATGTGTCAGAGAAATCTGACAATGATCGAACTTCATGTGATGAGGCTTATGAATATCATGTCATGGAAAGATGGATGTTAGCAATAAAGTCTATAGTAGACTTCATATACAAGTGTTGTATATGGACCCTCGAGGATCCACCTATATGGGTAAGACCCATTAAAGTGTAAATGGATCTTCAATAGAAAGAGGGAACCTAATGAGAAGGTAGAGACCTTCAAAAGCACGGTTCGTACCCATGAGCTGCATACCGAAGAGAAGACATCGCTTACGATGAGACATGCTCTTCAGTAACTATGCTTGAACCCATCAGAATATTGCTAACTATAGCTACGCAACTTAACTATGACATCTTCAAGATGTGAGTCAAGATTGCATTCCTCTATGAATACCTCTCTGAGGATATTCACATGAAGTAGCCCCCGAGCTTCATGGTTGAGGAAAGCAAGATGTGCAAGCTAAGGAATTCCATCTTTGGACTCAAATAAGCTTCTTGTATTTGGAACATAAGATTTGATGAAATTATAAATGTTATGATTTCAGATAGAATCTTGATGAACCGTGTGAAGCTTAGTAGGAGTGACATTGTATTCATTGTACTAAATGTAGATAATATCCTAATCATTTGGAATGATATAAGGAAGATAATAATAAGTGTTTTATAATCTGGTTGTTCCATACCTTGAGATATGATCTCAAGTATACCTCTTAGATCTTAGTTCTGAAGTGGTTCAGAAGCAAAGAAAAGAGGGTATTGGGACCATCATATTAATGGTACACCTGAGACATTTCCATTTTCTGGAAAATTCCAAGAAAGGCTTCTTTCCCTCTAGATATGGTACCGACCTATCTAAAGGGATATCACCTCAAAGAGTTGAGGAAGTGAATGCTAGAACTACTTGCCCTTGTGTATTAGTTACGAGAAGCCGAGTGTATGCTAGATATGTACGAAAGTTAGATATATGCCATGCAATGGGAGTAGTAATTGTTACTAATCCTACTAAGGAGATAAAACACTTGATTGTAGTAATAACGGCTTCAAAGATGAAAAGATTTTTGAGATGGTGATCTTAAAGTCTTATCTCCAAGAACTTAAGACTTTATAGATAGTGATATAAAAAGGTCTTAACTGTGGATACCTTAGGAGATAGAGATCTCCAGGAATAAGGGTATTCTGATAAGGATTATGGAAATACTGGTTATAATAATTATTAAGCTATAGTGTCAAGGACACTATAACAGACAAAAATGAATATTGGTTGCATAAGATGCAGCATTCGCATCGGATGTGAGCACTGTTACTAGGGGATATGCAAGTGTCGTGACAAGACTTGGTGTAGTCTCTCGGAAACAGAGTAACTGATCAACTTACCTAGCTATTTTTCTAAATAGCCTATGATTGTCACATGAGTGCGAGTTTAAATGATTAGCCCATTAATGGCTCTTTGGGATAGTGGGAGATTGTTGGACATGCGAGCCCACGACGAGCCAATATGCAATAAATGTTATTGCGAATATCATTCCTTGATCTGAAATGAAGAATAACTAATTTGCACAATAGATCCCTCTGTACAATTAGGGTTATGTACCATGACCGTCTTGATGATCATACATATGTTGATTCAATAATTGAATCATAGTAGCTGGTATTTGGATGAATATCTAAGAAGTTAGATTGAGGACTCATCAAACACTGTCAAATGATTGTTAAGAGATGATCTCCAGCCTAAGTAGGAGATGGAAATCCTTTCTCATATAGGTTGATATCTGACAGACCTCTTGATGCAGGTCCTCTAAATAGGAATAGAGATTCAGAGGTGTCAGATTAGTTAGGTCAAAGGGTTGACTTAACGAGATCGAGATAACCAAAGTCCTATGTCGAATACTGTCACGATATAGGCACACATCCTCTGACCGGAGACAGATGTATTGCTATATGTCTGAGCATTTACATTTGGTAGACCAATAAGTTGATAACCTAACCAAGGTCTATACACCAGCGAGCTGGTGTGCATGTAAGGACATGTGAGTAATACGATCTCTCAAAGGGATCATACAGGTTCACATGTGAACCAGAAGACATGAGCTCACTCATGAGGTATTGGGACCGATCAAATTCCATGCATGGTCGTCGTGCTTTGGAAGCATGCCAAGAATTTGAAGGTATGATATATGCTTTGAGAAAACATATGATCGATACGAATTCCCAATGACCAAGACTGAGAAACTTGATGATTAAACCCTAAAGAAGACAGTATAAAATAATCTACATCTTTGGGTTTCATCATAGATCTTCCAGTATGCAGGATGTACATGTGTTGGGAATACCTGAGGGTGATGTGATCATAAACGATTGTATAACCATGATGCTTCCATTCCGAGGGAGTGATGAAACATGTTTGGATTTTAGTGACTCCTCTCAGTAGAGAAGTGACCTGATCTTAGTCCAAGTATTAGACAGTGGTCTGAATGAGATTCAGATGCAATGAGAAGATTAGGTCTACGGCCTTGATTCAATCAAGCATCCGTGGGAGGTCCATGAGATCTGGATTTGAGATGTGATCTCAATATCCAAGTCACTATACATGGAACAATACAATCGCCCTGTACTTATCTCCAAGTATCTGCGGAGAAAGCACATTATTCTTGAAAGGGTTCAAGAATGATTCCATAGTTAAAGTATATCTAAGCATTGAGAGATTGATAATTAAATGTGATTTAATTATCTTGATGCATGTGGATATTTATCCAATATAATTAAATGAGATTTAATTATTGTGGATAAGAATAATGTGGATAACAATATCCAATTATTTATAATATATTATAAATGTGATTTATAATGTATTAGAGAGAGCTTATTATGATTATATTTGTTAATTAATTATTGTGTGAATTGGATTCACATTGTATAATTTATTGAAAATGTAAATTAATTTTTTTGGGTTGTGAATGTGATTCACAAATTTCCAATGGTTAAGATTGTAATATTCTCAAATTAATTATGAACTATTTTTGTAGAATAATTTACAACAAAAGTTGTTGAAAAAAATCTTGGAGATTTTCATGGAGATATGCAATCTCATGAGATTGCACAAGATTGCCTCCACCATGGATTATGGTGGACGGCTACCAAGTCCTACATGGAAATTAGTAGCCATCCTACCTATTCCATAGGGAGATGTAATCTCTATGCTAATCTCTCCATATTTGATTGATTTGATTTAGGATTGAATTGTATTTGATTTTCAAATATATTTAATCTAAATTAAATTATTAGTTGTTGACTTTTTACCAACAAGAATCTTGACCATTGGATTAAACACAAATAATTCTCATCCATTGATTTGGTGTGTCTCATGGATTGTAATCTATGGACTCCCAAAACTCTATAAATAGAGAGGCACCCCTTTCTCTCTAGGGTTATGCTATTGAGATACAACAAGTTCTCTCTCTCTCTCTCTCTCCTTCCACACACCAACTCTCCTCTCTTCTCCATTGGTGGCCTTCCACCAAACCCTAAAGGAGAAAATGCGATGAGATTAGGAGTTCACCGTGCTTGGATCAACTTCTTGGATTGCGAGGATCACACGACTCATCCCCGCGTTCGCAAGCGTCTTCTCTAAAGATCGGACTTGAGACAGGAGGTCTCTTTTCATAGAGACTCGATCAACCATACTACAAGAGGTATTCCTTTATACTTGATGTGATTTTAGATGAAATGATCCGAGAATCGTTCTTGGATCATGTGGTTTTATCACATGAAATTTTTAAATTCCGCTGCATAGAACAACTAATCCGACTAGTCGTTCTTCGTCGTATTCGATACGATGCTCACGCTTCCGTGATGCGCTTGAGGATTATCCCATATCCTTCATATACCCCCCAGCTATTTTTGTAATTATTAAATAGAATAATAAAATTAAATAAATATTGTTTTATTCAGGCACTTTTGCACTGAGCCCCCTGTATTTTATTTTATTTGCAAAATGCCCTTGCTAGGACATTTATCTTGTAGTATTTTATCTATTTATTAAAAATACCTATTGTGCACCTATAAACACGCAAAAATAGGAATAAATGCCTTATGTCTTGTACTTTTATGCCACATGTTCACTTGCATTCTTGGGGCATTTTAAATATTTATTAAAAATGAAATGGAGCCTATTTATTCCATGTTTAACTTAGAAAATACAAAAAATATCAAAAATGTCTTTAAAAATTCCAAAAAATCATATACAATATATTTTATCCTATTTTATTTACAGACCAAAAATCACTAAAAATGGAATAAAATTTCTAAAAATCGAAAACCCCAAAATCCTTCAAAAAAATATAAAAATTTATTTAAAAAATCCAAAAATATGTTTTTTTATTTTATAATTTTATTTATATAAATATTTATATAGTAAAATTGATTTGGGTGATTTTGGAACCTGTTTGATATTTTTAATATCCAAATCAATTTAGGTATTTAAATAATCCCTTAATTGGGATGTTTTTGGCTTTAGAAATACATAAAAATTACAAAAATTCCTGGAAAATTACAAAAACATTAGAAAAATATGAAAACCCAAAAATAATTTATTTAATATATTTTATCTTTATCTATTAGTATCTATAAATATATTACTATATATTGTGTATATAAAACCTTATATATGCTATATTGTTTATATAAAAGAAAAGGTAATATAAAAAATATAAAAAATATAAAAAGAAAATTAAAAATCAAATACAAAATATTAAATAAAAATAAAATTTTAAAAATATAAAATTAAAAACTCACAAAAACAATAACATGGACCAGAGATAAAAAGATAGTTTTGAGCATTATTTTTGCCTCCTTCTCCCGTTTGCTCCCTGTGTTCAACCTCTACACATACCTGCACGCTATACACATTGTTGTAGAGTTATAATAAATTTTAGCTCCATATTTTTGATATTTAATTGCTTTATTCTTATTGTGGGTTAATTATTAATTAAATCCGATTTTCTCGCTGCGGGTCGCCATTACAACCGTGTCTCTGCCCTGTGTGAGACATACTTAAACCCGCGACGATTATTTTTTGGGTTTATCAAAATGACATTGTTGGCGGGGAGCAACATCACGTAGTTGTTGATTATTTTATTTTGTCTCTTATCTCTTGTTCATTTGTTTATCTCTTGCATTTATTTATTTATTTATCTTTATTAATTATTTGATATTGATTATAATTGCTCTGACCACTCTTCGCTGTTTGACTTTGTTGCAAAGGACCGCTGCATGAGGGAGAATCTCCTAGGAGGACCGGTGCACCCAAGCCAGGCGGAACCGACTTCAGACCTAGCCGACAGGAGAGAGCATCAAGGACAAAGGGAGGAGAATTTTTGAAGAGCAGTCCATTATTTTGGTATTTTTATTATGCATATTCATGTGTGTGAGAGAGAGTGATACTAGATAATTATAATAATTCAGACTCTCACAAGTACTTCGTCTTCGTGAGGTCTAGTGTCCGAGGGACTGTTCACTTGGGGGCCTTGCCGGGTTTTTTTTTCGCGTTTTCCTCGCTTTCTTTTTACTTGTTTTTCAATTTTATTTTTATTTATTTTGTGTGAATAAGACCTAGATTAGGAGTTGTTTGCTTGATAGATTAAGGTACAAAGCCCCTAATATCTTTCCATGTACCTATAGATTCGCTTTTGGAATTAGTCAAACAATAAATGTTAGTTATTTATATTCGAACCCGCACGCCATGAGAGGCGTCATACAACGCTGGAAGGACCCGTTGTGGCAGACACCGAGGTGTCTCCAAGATCAGACATTAGGGTTTGTTTCCAAATAATTAACATACCGTGCTTCACGATAATAACAATTTCACACCTAGGGCGATTTCATCGGATTGCATTTGCATATAGTATAGGTTTCAATTCTATCTTGCATCTCGCATAGAGAGAGCTGGGAAGCACTGCAAGTCTTCTGACTTGGCATGCATCATCAACTTCCGACTTGCATGGCTTTTCTGATTTTCTCCCTCTAATTTTGACTACCTAGGATGTCAAATAGAATCGGAAAGCTGTTAGGCACGCGCATTGAAAATAAACCAAAAAATGATAATCAAATTAAAATAGGGAATGCTATACTTGATCTCTAAAATAAAACATAATGGATTCCTTATCTTGGGGAGAGCAACCCCCTCATTGATTGAGCATTTTATTCCTACACACACGCTAAGGATTAGTGCCCCAATCCCAAGCCTATCTTTGGTGTGTGCAACTTTCTTTGAAAATCACCTAACTCTAAAAATGAAAAGATAAAAGATCGTCTTGGTCTCCACTGTGTTGAGTAGGTGAACCGGGGGTTTGCTTTGTGTATTGATAATGACTTTGGATCCATCTGTGTTTCATTCATTCTTAGGGCCCGTTCGGTTCGGGAATAAGCAGGAATAAGGATTGGGAATAAGGAGAATAAGGGTCTATTCTTTGTTCGGCTGGGAGGATAGGAATAAGGAGAATAAGGTGAAATAAAGGTAGGTATGGTGGGATAAAGATAGGAATAAGAGTGAAATAAGATGAAATAATGGGGAATAGTTGTACATGGGGAACCGTGTTGGGAGGAAAATAGCCTCTTATTCCCCTTATTCCATTCCCTTATTCACGTAACGAACATGCCCTTAGAGTCTTCGTCCCATGTGTGTGTATTTTCATCATTGAGTCCTTCTACCTCTCTTATACATATATCTCCTCGTGTGCACTCGAGTCATGATATCATCTTTGTCGGATTTTGCAGCTTTTCTCCTTGCCCATATCAACCTTATCTAGTCCGATTTGAGGAGACCCTCTCCTCGAACCACAATTTTGGATGTGTTCCCGCCTTTTGTGGAAGACCCAATTTTTGACTCTGTCCGCTCTTCTCTCGCCCGTCCTCCTCGCCCCCCTTCGTATCATTATTTCTATCACCCGGGAATGTTGTGCTTATAGGAATAGCCCGCATCGAGGTTTATAATGTCCATTGATTAGTGGAGTAATTCGGGCACGTTTTGAGGATGCTGAGATTGACATGCTGCATTTGGTGGATTTGCCTTAGGATTTGTGCATAGATATTATTAAGGATTTTGATGATGCTCGACTACTAGGTGTGACTTATTATTGAGGATTTTGATCACGCACACCGGATTGAGGATGTAATATATTGTGATGATTTGATAATGATTTCATAAGCTATGACTGAGCGATCTATTTCGTAGTTCCTTCTGTCTTAATTTAGAGGACTGATTGACTATCTTGATTTGGACTTCAAAGCGACGGTGATCGAAACCCACATGTTCTCACTCATCTCCTTGATTTACCCATCCTCAATCTCCTGACTTGTCCATCCACCCATGGTACTTAGAGGAATTCTGCTTATATTTTGTGCCATCTCAGCTGATTGGATTGACTCGAGGGACCGCATTGTGACTGACGAGGTTGATCTTTTGTCCCTCATGATCTTATGCCCTCCTGAGGATTGATTGATGACTTTTGAGGACATGAGATATGAAGCCAGCATTTCCCACGATGTAATTAACCTAGATTGCATTACTCCCTGAGGACTATCCTTGGGAGGATGCAACATTTTCTTTACGATCAGTTTCATTTGCTGACTCTGTTGCCATCATGTTGGAGCATGAAACCGAGTTGTTTGATTTGATTGTTTGGCCTCCCTTACTGATTTTGTGCCCACCCTGTCGGTGCACAAGGCCAAATTCACTGACTCCTTTGAGTCAGCTCTCTTTGACGATCCTCATAAGGATGAGTTTCATTCTGTTATGCTTATTCAATGTTTAGTTCATAGTACTCTCCGAGGGTTATCTACGTGAGACTATGACAATATTCTTGAGCTGATAGTCTCTTCTGATGGTAGCCGATCTGTCGCCTATTGAGACCTCCTCTGAGGATCCGTCTGATGGGTCCAGCTCCTTCGAGCCTCTCTCCTTGACGACCCTCGCAAGGCTGCGATCTGATCTAACTATTCTTTGCTTAGTTTGCATGGTTCCTCGAGGACTATCTGCGGGAAAATGCAACATATTCTTTACACTCGGTTCCACTTGCTGATTGTGCCTCCTTTCTGTAGGAGCACGGAACCGAGTTGTCTGTTATATTTCCTGGTCCCCACTACCTTGATCTTATCCGATTTTTAGGATCTTGGGACCTATTTGACTGACTCCTTTGAGTCCTCTCTTCTTGATGGTCCTTGCAAGGATGAGCCATCTGCTCTAATTAGTCGATGCCCAGTTGGCAGTACGCTCCCCGAGGGTTGTCTGCGGGACACTGCCACATCTTCTTGATTCGTCGGTCTCTTCTACTGATAGCCGACTTGTCGCCTACCACAACTGCTTCTGATGATCTGTCTGATGGATCTGGCTCCTTTGGGTCCGCTCTCCTTGATGACCCTCGCAGGGTGAGATCTATTCTGATTATTCATTATCTAGCATGTACTACTCTCCGAGGGTTATCCGCGGGAGGGTACATCATTTTCTAGGAACTCGGTTTCGCCTCTGGTGTCTCCTCTCTAGTGGAGCACGAAGCCGAGTCTTCTGATGTGTGTACTCGGTATCTCCCTGGTTATGTTTCCTTTCTGCGGGAGCATGGGGCCGAGTCTTCTGAGATACTCGATTCATCTGAGTCTGCTCACCTTGACGACTCTCGCAAGGTTGAGCCATGTCTTGTGGTGTTCGGTGTGTCCCTGATCTTTCTGACTTTATGACCACCGAATTATGAGACCATGATTGACCTGGAGGAGTCTGTACTGTTCCTCCTTCCTCCTTGTCTTCCTTAATCGGCTCGGCTCACTCATTCCTTCCTTATGAGCCGATGATCTACTTCATGCTACCGGTCCATGGTTTAGTTTTCTATATGTTTTCCTCGGTAGCCGACACCCACTTGATTGTATACCCGGGTGTCTTTTCACTGTATGAATGAATCCTCATCTCACAAGGAGACGATGACGAGAGTACGGTATTCACTTGTCAGATACCGTCCTGCACTCACCAGTCTACCTTGTTGTATATATGTGTTTCGTTTTACATTCATTTTTTCTCCCATTTGTCATGTAGACCCTAGATCTTTCGCCATATCTGTGTGTTTATACTGAGGACATACCTTGTCCTGTGTATAGGGGGTACACACCGTGTTGTTATTTCTCTGTTCTGTTTCTTCACTCCTGTCGCTGCTTATACTTAGGGATTCTTTCACCCTAAGTATAGGGGGAGTGATGCGTACAATCTCTATAATCTTTTCATATATATATATATATATATATCTGTTTTTCTTTCTTTTTCTTCTTTTCCTTTTTATTGTTCATTTTTCTACAAATCAGGTGTCACCCTTTTTTGTCAGTTTTCTATACTTAGGACGTACTTTATCCTAAGTATAGGGGGTACATCCCGAGTTATTTCATTCGTTGATCCCCTCCACTGTCTCCTCTCTTGTTGATTTGCTCTGCTATACTTAGGGATATCTCGCCCTAAGTATAGGGGGAGACAACCAGACCGTGATCTGTTGATTCCCACCCTTGATCCTCCCTACCTTGTGTACAGTATGCTATACTTAGGATTATTTGATCCTAAGTATAGGGGGGATGGTCAACTTCTCGTCATTCTTTCATTTCGTATTCAGTCGTTGTAGCATAGGCTTTTCTATACTCAGTGCGAGTTATGTCTTCTCTTTTTCTTTTCGATATGAGGACATAACTCATGCTATGTATAGGGGGTCTTATATACTCCGTATATACTTTAGACATAACTCGTACTTCCGTATTACTAATAATAAATATGGCTAAATATAGTATATATGCATTCATTAATAACAAATTAATAATGCTTTTTATTCCTCAAATTATTTTGTATGTACTGATTAATAAATCATGTTAAAAATATTTTAGCAAAATGATTTGAAAAATGGTGCGACTCGTTTGGAAAACTTATTGTAAAATATTTTCAACCTTTATAAAATATTTTGATTTGTAAAAATTCTTTTCTTTAAGTGAAATAAAAGTATTAAAAACCTATTTGCAAATTATTTTGAAAATGGTTGTAAAAATATTTTGAAAAATGTATACAACTATTTGAAAAATCTTTGCAAAATGGATTTCAAATGTTTCTAAATATTTGCAAAAAATATTTTGTACTATATTTTTCAATTTTTGTTTTCAAATAATTTTGAGGAATAAATACATTATTAAATAAGATGAAAAAAAAATAAATGTAAATAAAATTCTTTATCACTTGTACATATATACCTAAATAAAATAACTTGTTAAAACCTGTAAATTCTTTAAATTCTTAGCCCTTGTAAATAAATAAAAAGTGGCACGCCCATGTAAATAGTTATACATATTTTATACTTGTTATTCCAAAATTCTTTCTATTTGCAAAATTCTTGGTGCAAATTTTTGTTCATTTTCAAATTCTTTGAAAAATTGCATCACTCTTTCTGCACTGTACATAGCATTTGCAATCATTCTTTCGAATTGAGCTTGATGATTGAACAAGTTTAAATAAAGTCAAAGATTGGAGCTTGGTTGGACCTTACTGCACCTACATGCAATGGAACCTTATGGGAACTAGGTTTAAGGTACTTCAGGTCCATTGGGACTTAATTCTTTGAGACTCAGGGCTGGGTTCAAGTCACCTCAACTGACTAGCTAGAACTTTTTGAGACATACACATGACTCTTGTCGGTCGTGACCTAACTTGGACACTTGCACCTTTCACTTGGCTCAACTTAGTTGGAGTGGTGAGGGGGTTGGATTTGTCGGTCTGAGATGCACACGAGTGGAAACATTCGTCCTTGTCTAGGGAGGGAAGTGCACCCCAACTTGGTCCAGTTGCCATGAAGTCGAATGACAGGAGAATGTAGGTTGTGATAATGCTTCAAAAGCGGGATAGTCTTCGGGATCAAGAGGAAAAACTCCTTATGTAAATGATGTTGTAAATAGTATTCAAAACAAAACTCCAAAAAAGTGGATAGGCCTGAAAATAAAATAAAATGCCTATCGGAGTATGTATATATGTTGTACAGAAAATAAGCAAGCTTGAGCATCAAAGTTATACCATGTGATCTTGCAGCTGGATGACTTGACTACACCGGTCATGCATCCCAGGATAGGTAGCTACACTGGTTATCGTCCGTTCTTTTCTTCACCTCCTCCTCTTGAGTTGGATGCCACTTGAACTTAGAAGGGAATACCCCACTCCTCAAGGACAGAGTGCCGGATTGGGAAATCATTGGGTTGTCATTCTGGAGAAGTCAGTCTTTTTGTCATTTCAAATGGGGGGAGCCACTATCACTTACACTGTACAAGTCAGCTTCATAGTCATAAGGGTTTGCGTACGATGTAGGCTAATTCTAACCTGGCTATTGAGGTGATCTGAACCGAGTTCTGTGACTCTCGAAGGCTGTTGTGTTTTAAATTTGATTCCCGACCAGGTTCCGCACACATTCTCACATCAAGGTCTAACCTGAGCTCCAAACTTTGATTTTGTCACGACAAGTTTAATTATTGAAATCAATTCCATTTATTCTTTCTTTTTCTTTTTTTCTTTATTCTTTTTGTACTTATTGTATAAGTGTTTGCTAGGGACTAGCAAAGGCAAGTATAGGGGGTGATAAATCTCCATTTCATCACCTTTATTCTATTATTTTGGCCTTAAAAACCCTAGCTAATACATGTAAATAACATTAATTTGTACAAAATAATATTCATTGTTTATTGAATTAATTGCATATAAAACATGATTTTTAATGCCAAAATTGTAGAATAAAGAGAATAAAAAAAAGTAAATTATCGAAGATATTTTATGATCTTAAACCCCGATACCAAGTCAAGAATTGAATTGGTCGACAAGGAATAAAGTAGGGGGAGATAAGGGCCAAAAATGGAATAAAAACCCAATTCTTTTATTTATTATTTAAATATTTTTTGACACCTATTTTATTCTTTATTATTTATCCACCAAATAAAGAAATTTTGTACATAAAAATTGTGGATAATCATGTAAATAAAAATACTAAATTGAGTTTGTACAAAAGTAATACACAATGTACATTTTATACACAAAATAAAAATCCAAAAACCCAACTTCACAAATCCATATCTTTCAAATAAAAACTTAAAACATATCAAAATTCACAAGCTATTTAATGGTAGTGGTTTCATATTTTTTAGAATTATTGTGTGAAAGTTAGGTTTTTGACCCCCATTGTATAATAGACTCGATTAAAATATTCATTTTATTCATCCTTCATTATTTTTACAAATTTATATTTTTATAGTTTTGTAATTATTATTTATAACATATATGCATATTGAAATCAAAATAAAACCAAAAAGAAAATGTAAAATAAAATAAGTCTATGTGAAAATATAGGCAAAATACCTATAGTTATACCTGCATATAAATAAAAAGGGATCCTATTCTCTTATTCTTTATTCATTTATATTTTTATATTGTAAATATCATGTATATTATATTAAAAATACAAAGATAAAGTAAAACAAAAGAAAATACATTAAAATAAAAAGGTGTATATAATACATAGGTAAAATACCTATAAATATACATATAAGCTATACATACCTATTTATTTAAGTGTACAAATAATATCATAAAAATATAACAAAATATATTTATACTCATAAAAACAAGTTATAAATATATAAAATAAAATAATAAAATAATAAAATACAAAATACAAAATAAAAATAAAAATATACAAAACATAGATGAATATACCTATAAATATACTATTAAAAATTAACTACTAAAAAATAAAGTCAAAAAATAAATAAAAATCATAATAAAATACTACATTAAATAATAAACATTTTTATTTAATAATCAACCATTAATAAAATCAAATAGTATTTTTTATTCATTTTCGAATAATCAACCTGTTTTGTCCTGTAGCAAACCGATGTGGACCAATCACGTCAGGTCGCCAGTTGACCTCTGGTCAACTACCTCCCCTAGTCTTCTGAGTTGACGCGTCTGTCTTCTCCCCAAGTTTCCGCCATTTTTCCCGCCTAAATCATCGCTCAATAGATGTCGACTCCTTCAGAGAAAATAAGCATGAATCATCCAGGATTCACGCCGACCTCTCTAATTCATTGTATATACGCTCGAATTCCTTCAATCGTCAAATAAGGGTGCCCAACTTGTATATAAATAAAGACCTCCGATGTCCATGATTTCTTTGGGCATCTTCATCCCCCTCAAACTCCATGGCTCGTCCAAAGCGAGCATCCTTGTGGTAGAGGGAGAACCCCTGAGCTTCGCGGCGGTCGACGGAGGGCGGATGTGCACCCAGGCGGCCAGCTCCGGCCACCTCTGCTCCCTGTGTCAAAACTAGGTAAGAGCTGTGCCTTTATCATTTTTTAGTTAGGTTTTAATTCCAGTATTATTATTATGAAACTAGTTTAGTAGTTAGACTGTATGGTTAGCATAATTAGGTCAATTCGTAGTTCGTCGGAGCTCCGCTACGGCGAACTCTTCCACCTGTGCTCTGCCCGTTTCCAACCTCGCTTCCACCTCCATTTCCTTCTCCTGTCATTTCTCCACATCCCACTCCATTCACCTCGCTTCCCTATGGATCGAGATTTTGCTCCTTCACCTCCGCCTCATGCCGGAGGAGCTCCGGCCGACTCATTCTGCGCCATTTCACCACCAATAAGAGCCCATGAGCCCCTATTTGCTTGCTCGAGTTTTATTGCAGGTGCTGGAGGTCAAAAGACTCCACTGAGAGTTTATTTTGCTGAAGCGAGATACCTGGGTGCCCATTCCTCCCTCGACCTCACTAAAAAGCTCCGGCGACCCTTAGGTCCCACCGAGCCCTCCAGTCGATATGCGGTGGCCCCAAGAAGATTTTTAGAACGGTAACAACTCGCGGGATGGCCGGACGCACGCGCACCACCAGATCGAAGCTCGGGGACGAGGGAGTTCTTCCCTGTTCTTCGAGTCTTTGTCTTTGCCGTTCGATCGTCTCCTCGTTCCAGATTCATCAGGCACCGTTGGATCGAGCTCCGCCTACATCGTTAGATCATCTGGAGGATCTAATCGCGGTCGTTCGGATCGAAACATCATCAAGCTGCGAGGAGGCGACACATGTCAAATGGATTCGCCATCGTCGTCTGATCGCACCTAGTTTGGGGTAATTTCACATTATACCCCGTATTCTTGTATATTTAATATTTAATGATGTAAAAAAAATATCGTGTGTAAAAGTAAATGGATATTTTGCGATGAGGCCCCTTAACTTCTTGTAATTACATTTTGGTCCAGTCAGCTCAACTCACGTGGCGTCCCACGTGAGCTGGGCAAATTGCATTGTACCCCTAGGCTATTTTTATAATTATTAAATAATATAATAAAATTAAATAAATGTTGTTTTATTCAGGCACTTTTGCATCAAGCCCATGGTTTTTTATTTTATTTGCAAAAATGCCCCCTGCTAGGACATGATTTTTTAGCCTTTTATCTATTTATTAAAAATACCTATTGTGCTCCTAAAAATACACAAAAATAGATATAAATGCCTTATGTCTTGTACTTTCACGCCACGTGTTCAATTTGCATTCTTGGGTACTTTAAATATTTATTAAAAATGAAATGGAGCCCATTTATTCCCTATTTAACTTAGAAAATATCAAAAAAGTATCAAAATGTCTTTAAAAATTCCAAAAAATCATATACAGTATATTTTATCATGTTTTATTTACAGACCAAAAATCACTAAAAATGGAAAACAAAAATCCTAAAAATCGAAAAACCTCAAAATCCTTCATAAAAATCTAAAAAAATATTTACAAATCCAAAAATATGTTTTTTCTATTTTATAATTTTATTTACATAAATATTTATATATTAAAATTAATTTGGGTAATTTTGGAACCTATTTGACATTTTTAATATCCAAATCAATTCTGGGTATTTAAGTAATCCCTTAATTAGGATATTTTTGGCTTTAAAAATACATAAATATTAGCAAAAATTCTTGGAAAATTAAAAAAAGTAGAAAATATGAAAACCCCAAGAATAATTTATTTTCTGTATTTTATCTATATTTATTAGTATTTATAAATATACTACTATGTATTGTGTATATAAAACCTTATATATGCTATATTGTTTATATAAAAGAAAAAAGTAATATAAAAAAATATTAAAAAATTTAAAAAGAAAATATAAAAATAGAAAATTAAAAATCAAATACAAAAATATAAAACAAAAATAAAATTTAAAAATTATAAAATTAAAAACCCACAAAAACAATAACATGGACCAGAGATAAAAGACAAAGTTTTGAGCATTATTTTTGCCTCCTTCTCCCATTTGCTCCCTGTGTTCGACCTCTACACATACTTGCACGCTGTACACATTGTTGTAGAGTTATAATAAATTTTAACTTCACATTTTTTATATTTAATTGCTTTATTCTTGTTGTGGGTTAATTGCTGATTAAATCCGCGATTCTCGCCGCGGGCCTCCACAACGACCGTGTCTCCGCCTTGTGTGAGACATACTTAGACTCGCGAAGATTATTTTTTAGGTTTATCAACATTACCATTTTGTTGATCGGTTATTCAGAGGAGCCTAACGTCCGATCTTGGATGAGCCTACGGTGTCCGGCAAGTCGGATCTGGTAATTGATGTATCTAGGGACGCAACCAGATAGGGTTATATACGTATCCATCCAACATCGTATCCGTTTTTAAGAGTATATAGATATGAATTTTTAATTTTAGGGGATGTAGATACGGATATGGATATGAGATTTTATTTTTTTTACGGATACATATAAGGATACATATATTATTTTCAATTTTTTTGAGAATAGGGATACATATATGGTTATTTTTTTTACAAATACGAATGTGGATATTTGCATTGAAGAATCTGTGTTTATATTGTGTATACATACATCAACTTGTACTTCTGTATATCTCCAAATATGTTATAGGATTAGTTGAATATATTGCATCTGGAGTCATTTCAAATATGGAAAAAAATATACATCTCTATATTTATTAATCATTTATTATGCAATTATTAAACTTAGTATAATGTTATAGTTTCTTTTTGTATTTTTTCCCTATAGTTTATTAATTTTGATTTAATAAGCTATACATTTCAACTTTCCCAAGCAATCCTACTATGTAAGTGTTAGAACTTAGAGGGCATTTCTTTTCCGCATGATAATCTATTTCCGTTCGTAAAATATATGCATCTGAATCGTGATTATTTGTTTCCATATCAGTATCCATATTTAAGGATATGGCTTACAATTTTCAATATCCGCTATGTATCCATTTCTGTACTTTAAAATAGAAAAGGATATGGTAACATTTATATATGTATCTGTCCAGTTGCATCCCTAGCTATATCGGCCCTCTTTCGGCACTCAGCTCGTGAACAACCAAATCAAGCAAATAATCAACCCACAATCTATGAATAAACAACGAAAATTATATGGGGTGAAATTTATTATACCATGCAAATAAATGTATATAGCAAGCAAGTGCATGGTCGAACAACCGAGAGCTATAGGGATTGGTATTTATTGTCAATTAATGAAAATTAAACAGAAACTATTTTTTGTACTTTTCAGCTTTTTGGTTTTATGGGTTTTAAATTTTATTTAATTTTTATGGATTTTTAATGTTTTATATTTTTTGTTTTTAAATTTTACAATTTTAAAATTTTTGGATTTAAGCCCGAGAATGATCCAAGATAGATCTGAATGGAGGCGAAGAATCCATGTAGGTGATCCTACTAATGTAGGAAAAGGCTTCGTTGTTATTTTTATTATTTTTTATTTTTAATTTCTTTTTATTTTTAAGGATAATATGTATATGTATATATATCTATATACCGATATGTATAATATAAGTACTGTATATGATATATATAATAATTATATAGAAATTCAGTAAATACAAATAAGTACAATCCTTTTTACTTTTAAGGGTTTTTAATATTTATTGTTATATATGATTAATAGTAATTATTATTATTATATGTATATATAAGTAATATTATATATATTATATAGGGTTTTGTATTTATAGATATAACTATATATATTCAAAAATATAAGATAAAATGTTTTTGTATGTTTCTAATTTTTCTCCATTTTTATGAATTTTTATTATATTTGGTTATTTTTACTTGATTTAAATATTTGACCAGTAACTTGTGTTGATATGCCGAATTGTTTTGGGTTTCTAAAAATAAGCAATAAGTTTAAAAACTCCCAAAAACTAATTTAATATATATTATAGTATATAAATAAGTAATAGAAAACTATTTTTTGGATTATTTTTATAATTTTTGCTAAGTTTTATAAGCTTAGGAGCGTTTTTCAATTTTTTAGATTTTTCTTTTAGATTTTTTTTATTTTTGTTGTGAAGTTATAGTATACAATAATATAATATATATTAGATTTTTTAGATAAAGTATTATTTCTTTGTATTTTTATATTTAAACATTGAATAAATATGATACTTTTGATTTTTAATAAAGGAATAATGCAAATAAATGCTAAATAAAAATCACAACATGAATAAGCATCATTTAAAGCATTTACTACAATTTTTCCAAGACTTTACAAGAACAAGGGATATTTAAATAAAATAAAAATGCAAAAATTTAATTTATAGGCATGGCAGCGACATTTTTGCAATAAAAATATAGTCTGATGTTTTACATGCAAAAATACCAAAAGTTTAACACTAATTTAAAATTTTTAAGACTAAATAGAAATGACAAGACCTAGAAGGGGTTAGCTGCAATTTGCCCACCTCATGCAAGCCGCTGCGTGAGGTGAGTTGGCACGGACTTAACTATAATATACAATAAACATGAGGGGTCCATGCAAAGTTTACACAAAAAAATGAACTCGAAATTATATTTATAGGGCCTTGACGTAAAAACAAAAAGGTAGGAGGGGGTTTGAGATATTTACCCCTAATAATGAACTAGTCAATGACTCAGATCTAATCACTTATCTACATCCGACGACGCAAGACGCTCGATACCCCTTCTATGATCAATGATGATGATTAGATCCCCCATGGATCCAAGGTTGATGGCGCTCAAGATCCAACGTTAGCTGGTCATCCTAGAGGCACACTTCTTATTGGACGATGGAGAAGGCACTTGGAAGAACATGGAAGAACCTTGCTTCTTCCAAGCTTCGATATGCTAAAGCTTCATCATCCAACCCTTTCCCTCACTGCTCACGTGCTCAATATAATCGTGGAAGGTGTCCGCAGCAACTGGGGGCCTCGGAAATGTCCGGGTCCCAAAGATGGGGGGCCAAAAGTCGATGGTGCCTGGAGGCTTGTTCTTGAGGTCGACACCCCCTCAGATGGTGTCTTTAGAAGACCTTTCCCGCATAGTAAGATGGACAAGGCAAGGGCGAACAATTCTGCCTTTTATTGGTGGGAAATCGAGGAGTGGTGAGGTGGAATGCATATGCTTTAGCGAAGGGTGGCGGAAGGGGTATCGATCTCCTGATCTGGAAGGGATCATGGTTAGTGAGATGGCTGGCAACATAAAGAAGTTGAACATGAGTAAAGTGGAGGTGGAAGGTATGTCGGAACAAGGCTAGACATGCAAAGATGATGGCCGGAGCTCTAGAGCTCCGGCAAACTAAAATCTAAAATTTAATTAAAAACTAAAACATATTCATGAGATAAAAGTAGGAAATAAAAGCTACAACTAAGATCTAACTAGAAAGATAGTAAAGAATAAGAACTCATGCCTGGAGACCATAGAGAAGGAACCTCACCAACAGAGCTCCGACGTGGTGTGGATCGCTCCAAAGACGCCCTTCACTTGCTGCAAACCTGATGGGGAGCGAGTTATCACAAAGATCAACCCATTCACAAGAGATTTGAGGGTTTATGGTGGCCAAGAAGGATCAAAAATCAAAATGGAGGAGGGGTTTTTTATTTAAGCACAGTCTGAAATGCCTCCAAAGACCTATGGTTTACACTGGGAATGAGGCTTGAATGGGCAACACAAGGATATGGCGTGATAGAGGGATGATTGTTGGGGAAATATCATGAAGGAATCTAAACTCTATAGGTAGTGTATCAAGCGAGAAAAATCAGCAAAGAGGAAGGGTCAGCGTCTGACAGATGCAGACCTAGGGAGGGAGGACAGTTGACCCGAGGTCAGCATTCCTTGAGCTCCCATCGGTCCACGTCATCCAAACGAAGACAAATTATTGAATAATTTCCTTATTAAATGGTTTTAAAATAATAACGATTTTATTTTTTTCAAAGTATGAAAATATTTGTTATTTTATGCAGTATTTTATTACGATTTTTGCTCATTTTTACAAGTTAATTTATTAGGTATTAATTTTTACAAGTGTAATTATGGGTATATTTACCTATGTATAAGGTATTTTATTTTTATTTTTTATTATTTTATTATTATATACACATATTTTATATATTTAGAACCTATTTAATACATATTTATATATTTTTAGTTTTTTTTCTGAATCTATTTATTTACTCAATAATTAAGTATTTATATTATGTAGGTATACTATAGGTATAATTTACATATATATTAAAGTACATTATTTATTTTACTGATTTTTAAATGGTTTTATTTTATTTTTATTATTCACATGCATTTTGAATAATATTTATAAATATATAAAAATATAAGAAAGTGATAATATAAAGAATAAATATATTAAATATTATATTCATGTATATTGCATGAGGGCCCAAAAGTCAAGTTTTCTTCTTAACTCCGAATTGAATGAAACAACCTTCATCAAATAGATAATTTAATTTTATGAACAATAACAACGAGTTTGGTGAATTTTGACTATGTATGGAGATGATACATGTCTGTGAAGTTTTCTTTATGGCTTTTTATTCTATGTGTCTCAGGCACACTATGCATTATTTTTGAATGAAATAAATTTATATTTTTCTTCGTATTTTTATATACAACTTTCATATTGAGGGTTCATTAATTTGAGGTAAAAAATAATAGAATAAAATAGGTCCTTAAAGCCTATTTATTGTCAAACCAACTTAGGGTTTTCAAGTATTTCATGTACAGTTTCTTTGCCCTATCTCCCCCTACCTTCTTCCTTATCGACCAAGTCATCATGATGATTGTGTCATGGGGTCTAGGCCCTCAGTGTCTTTGGCACTTCATTCTTTTTCTTTTCTTCCCTTTATTCATTTATTTTTGAATTAAATACAATATTTTATGCAACATTTTATGTGAATCATTGAGTGTCATTTTGTACAAATTAATGCTATATATATGCATTTAGCTAGGTATTTAAGGCCAAAATAAATAATAAAGATGATGAAAGGGAGCTTCATCAATAGCACTTGAAGGGTGTCACACAACTCTCTCCATAGATTTTTTTGAGAATAATCTCTCCATAAAACATGTTACATGTTCACCTCCTCGTTTCATTCTCAAACCAATCTCCTAATTGATTAATAACATAATGCTATGCTAATTCAAATCATATTTATAAATTTAACCAATGATTTTCAGGTGAAAATTTTGGTGCCATTTGATAATGGGGATTTTTACCCATCAACCCTATAAACTTTGTCAATTACCTCCACAACCTTTGAAACAATATAATTCCCCCCTCGACCCCTAAACTTACTAACTCTTACTCCATGAACCCTCCGGTTAATCTGTTTGAAGCTCGTGAGTGTTCTTGGGGTAATTTACAAGGTTGATAGGGTAATTACGTTGTGCAAAAGGTCGTAGAAGTAATTTTAAAAGTTTATAGGATCTGCCGGATAAAAATTCCTTAATAATGTAATTTATTCATGATTTATAGAAAAATGTGACCAAAATTCTCATTATATTACAAGCAATAGTAGATGTGCAATAAATTTAGGAAAGATGGTCTACATAATTGTAAGCGGCAGTAATCACCTTTTTTCAATTTGACTACTTTGGTTTTAACCCGACCCAATCGACCCAAACCAATGACCCAAATAGCTTGACTCTAAGTATCTCGACTGGGTGATGGGTTTTAATTTTCCAACCCGAACCAAATTTAACCCGAACCGAATAATCCAAACCCACCCAATCGAATACCCACTCTAAATCTAATGGCTCCATATCGGGTAGGTGAGATGGTGGGCAATGTGATGGTGGCAGTGGTTAATAATCAAAGTCTAATGACAGAAACTGCAGATGTGGTGGGTGTGTACAAAAAGAGAAGTCATGAGCAAAGTCCTAATAAAATGGAGGTGCATCGATTGGAGAAGAAGATGCAGGATTCGCAAAGTTTGGATAGAAATAGCTCAAGTCTACCATCTATGAAATAAAAGACGAGGATCAGTAGATCACGATAGTCAAGATATGCAAGAAAAAGGTGCAAAAGCGCAAAGAAGATCTAGTATGCACACAGAACAAACACACACATCAAAACAAACACAACCCCTCAATTCACCAACTCAACACAATGAAGACTGTTAAAGATATGTCTTTTATCTTTTCAATTTTAGAGTTAGATAAGAATACAATTATTTACAAGCTCACATGTGCAGTCACCTAAAGTGCTTGCATTGTAGTCGGCGTAGCACACCTATTATAACATTGGGACCACTTCGTCTATAGTTAGTGGCAAGTGCTTTCAGCAATAACCGGGCCCAAGAGCTGATCCAAGCGCTTAAGGCATAAGTCCAAGGATAGGAGTTCTAATCCTTACGTGAAAGTACCTTGACAATGAGGGGGTTACTCTCCTCAATACAATGATTTGTCCTTTATGTTTGATTTTTGGGTCCAGTAGAATTAACAGTCCTGATTTATTAGTTATCACTTTTTTGGTCTTTTTGATAAAAGAAAACGTCTAACAAATTTTCTTATACCTTTTATTGCCTGAGTCAAAGAAAATAGGGAAAGGAGCTCGGAAAAGCCAATGAACGAAAAATCAAATGAGTGCTTATGCTAGAGATGAGGATGCGTACCTGACTCCAACGGTCAACATGCAAGATGATCCACGCATAAATGAAAATCTAGCCTATATGGGTGCAAGCAAGAACTGGGCTAGTAAAAACTTCTACTCAAGAAGTACAAGTTTATTAATTTGACTAAGTCCAACGATCTATTGGAACATAATTCTTTTAGGTGCGTGGATCTAAGTCTACCTGGCTCAACCAAATAAAATCCTAAAACTAGGGGCTGCATGCACATAAAAGAAAGTAAAAGAAAGTGAAAAACTCAAAACGCGAGAAATAAAATAAAATAAAGGAGAAAATGGGGGAGAATAAAAGACAAAAACGAGAAAAACTACGAAAAACAAAGCGAACCCCCAAGTGAGTAGACACTTGGTAAAATTGGCCAGTGAGTGTTCAAAGTCCAGAGAGTCTAGTTATTACAATATTTTACAAAAAATGACTCTCTCTCTCTCTCTCTCCTAAAAAGGAAATAAAAATACAAATAGTTTCTAGGTTGCTCTTCTCCTTCTCCTCGATCTTCTCTTCCGCTCTCTCCTACCCGCATGCGAAGAAGGGGCTGGTCTCCGTTGTACTTGGCTGTCTCAGCCTCCTAGAGGACCGTCCTCACATAGCGGGCCCTCATAGAAGAGTCAACAAAGAGGGATGATTATAAAAGATAAATAATTATTTGAATAACAAAGAAATAAAAGACAAAGAAAACAACAGTAAGATAATATGCACAAAAAAATCCTATCCGATGTTGCTCTCTGAAAACATCACCATTTTGTTGATCAGTTATTCAGAGGAGCCTAACATCCGATCTTGGAGGAGCATGCGATATCCGACAAGATGGATCCGGCAATTGTTGGATCTAGGGACACAATAGAGATATTTCTGTAGCCGTCATCATATCCATTTTTAAGATGACATGGATATGAATTTTTGATTTTAAGGGATGTACATACTGATATGGATATGAGATTTTATTTTTTTATAGATACATATAAGGATACACATATTGTTTTCAATTATTTTTGAAAATATGGATACGGATATGGTTATATTTCTTTTTTACGGATACAGATATGGATATCCGTATTGATGAATCTGTGTTTATTATGTATATACATACATCAACTTGTGCTTGTATATATCTCCAAATATGTTATAGGATTAGTTGCAATATATTGCATCTGGAGTCATTTCAAATATGGAAAGAAAAATGAACATCTCTATATTTATTAATAGTTTATTATGCAGTTATTAAACTTAGTATAATGCTATAATTACTTTTTGTATTTTATTGTCTTGCAGTTTATTAACTTTGATTTAATTAGCTATTCATTTCAAATTTCCCAAACAATCCTACTATGTAAGTGTTAGACTTAGAAGGCATTTCTTATTCGCAGGATAATCCGTTTCCGTTCATAAAATATTTGCATCCAAATCGTGATTATTTGTTTCCATATCCGTATCTATATAAGGATATGGCTTACAATTTTCAATATCCACAATGTATCCATTTCTGTACTTTAAAATGGATAAGGATATGGTAACATTATATATGTATCTGTATCTGTCTGTTTGCATCCCTAGCTATTTCAGCCCTCTCTCGGCACTCAACTCATGAATAACCAAATCAAGCAAACAATCAAGCCACAATCTATGAATAAACAACGAAAATTATAAGGGGTGAAATTTATTATATCGTGCAAATAAATATATATAACAAGCAAGTGCATGGTTGAACCACTGAGAGCTATTAAACAATAAATATTTTTGTACTTTGTGGCTTTTTAGTTTTGTGGGTTTTAAATTCTATTTAGTTTTTATGGATTTTAAATGTTTTATATTTTTTTGTTTTTAAAGTTTAGAATTTTATTTTTTTGGATCTAAGCCCGAGAATGACACAAGATAGATCTGAATGGAGGCGAATAATCCATGTGGCCGATCCTACTAATGTGGGAAAAGGCTTTGTTGTTTTTTTAATTTTTCTGATTTTTAACTTCTTTTTAAGGATAATATGTATATGTATATATATGTATAATATAAGTATTGTATATGATATATATAATAAATATATAGAAATTCAGGAAATACAAATAAGTTCAATCCTGTTCACTTCTAAGGGGTTTTAATATTTATAAGTATTTATGATTTATTATTATTATAAGTATATATAAGTAATATTATATACATTATATAGGGTTTTGTATTTATAGATTAACTATATATACTCAAAAATACAAAATAAAATGTTTTTGTATGTTTCTAATTTTTCTCCATTTTTATGTTTTTTTTGCTATTTTTAGTTATTTTTAATTGATTTAAAGTGTCATACCAGTAACTTGTGATAATAGGCCGAATTATTTTGGCTTTCTAAATTAGATAATAAGTTCAAAAATTCCCAAAACTAATTTAATATATATATTATAATATATAAATAATAATAGAAAACTATTTTGTGGATTTTTAGAGTTTTTGCTAAGTTTTATAAGGTTAGGAGTGTTTTTCAATTTTTAAGGTTTTTCTTTTATATTTTTTGTGGTTTTTGGTATGAAGTTATGTTATATAGTAATATATAACATATATATTTTTGGAATGTTTAGATAAAGTTATATATATTTTTTGTATTTTCATAGCTAAACATGGAATAAATAGGCTACTTTTGATTTTTAATAAATGGAAAATTGCAAATAAATGCTAAATAAAAATCACAACATGAATAAGCATCATTTATAGCATTTACTACGATTTTCCCAAGACTTTACATGTATAGGAGATATTTAAATAAAATAAAATGCAACAAATTAATTTATAGGCCTGACAATGACATTTATCAATAAAAATATACTCTGATGTTTTGCATCCAAAAATACCAAAAGTTTAACACTATTTTACAATTTTTAAAGACTAAATAGAAACGATAAGACCCAGAAGGGGTCAGTTGCAATTTGCCCACCTCACGCGTTATGCCACGTGAGGTGAGCTGACATGGGCTTAACAATAATATACAATAATCATGAGGGGGTCCATGCAGATTTTACACAAAAAAATAGACTACAAATTATATTTATACGACCTCGATGCAAAAATAAAAAGGTAGAAGGGGGTTTAAGATATTTACCCTGAATAAGGCACTGGTCAACGGCTCAGATCTAATCACTTATCGGCATCCGATGATGTACGATGCTTGTCTCCCCTTCGATGATCAACGATGACGATTAGATCCCCCACGGAGCTGAGGTTAATGGCGCTTGAGATACAACATCCACTGCTCATCCTAGAGCCATAATTCTGATCGGACGATGGAGAAGGCACTTGGAAAAACATGGAAGAACCTTGCTTCTTCCAATGTTTGATATGACAAAGCTTCATCATACAACCCTTTCCCTCACAGGTTCTCAATACGATCGTCGAAGGCGTCCGCAGCGATTGGGGGCCTCGGAAATGTCTGGGTCCCAACGATGGGGGGCTGGAAGTCGATGGTACCTGGAGGCTTGTTCTTGAGTTCGACATCCCCTCAGATGGGATCTTTAGAAGCCTTTTCCTGCATAGAAAGATGGACAATGCAAAGGCGAACGATTCTGGCTTTTACTGGTGGGAAATTGGGGAGTGGTGAGGTGAAATGCATATGCTTCAGTGAAGGGTGGCGGAAGGAGTATTGATCTCCTCATCTGGAAGGGATCATGGTTAGTGGGATGGCTGGCGACATGGAGAAGGTGAACATGAGTGAAGTGGAGGTGGAAGGGATGTCGGAACAAGGCTGGACATGCGAAGACGATGGCCAGAGCTCTAGAACTCTGGCAAACTAAAATCTAAAATTTAACTAAAAACTACAACAGATTCATGAGATAAAAGCAAGAAATAAAAGCTACATCTAAGATCTACCTAGAAAGCAAGTAAAAAATAACAACTTGTACCTGGAGACCATAGAGAAGGAACCTCACCAGCAGAGCTCCAACATGGTGTGGATCGCTCCAAAGATGCCCTTCACTTGCTGCAAACCTGATGGGGAGCAAGTTGTCACCAAGATTCGCAAGAGATTTGAGGGTATACGGTGGCTAAGAAGGATCAAAAGTCAAAATGGAGGAGGGGTTTCTTATTTATGCACAGTCTAAAATGCCTCCAAAGACCTATGGTTTACACTGGAACATGGCTTGAATGGGCAACACAAGTTTAGGGCGTGATAGATGGATGATTGATGGCAAAATTTCATGAAGGAATCGAAGCTCCATGGGTAGTGTATCAAGCGAGAAAATCAACAAAGAGGAAGGGTCAGCGTCTGACTGACGCAGACCTAGGGATGAAGGATAGTTGACCCGATGTTAGCAGTCCTCGAGCTCCCATCGGTCCACGTCATCCAGAAGAAGACAAATCAGTGAATAATTTTCTTTTTTAAATGATTTTAAAATAATAATGATTTTATTGTTTTTCAAAGTATGAAAATATTTGTTATTTTATGTAGTATTTTATTATGATTTTTACTTATTTTTACAAGTTAATTTATTAGGTATTAATTTTTACAAGTGTAATTATGGGTATATTTACCTATGTATAAAGTATTTTATTTTTATTTCGTATTTTATATTTTATTATTATATACACATATTGTATATATTTATAACCTATTTAAACACACACACATAGTTTATTTTTTCTGAATCTATTTATTTACTTAATAATTAAGTATTTATATTATGTAGGTATACTATAGGTATAGTTTACCTACATATTAAAGTACATTATTTATTTTACTGGTTTTATTTTATTTTTATTATTCACACGTATTTTGAATAATATTTGTAAATATATAAAAATATAAGGAAGTGAAAATATAAAGAATAAATATATTAAATATTATATACATGTATACTGCATGAGGGCCCAAAAGTTAACTTTTCTTCTTAACTCTGAATTTGAAACCGCTTCATTAAATAGATAATTTAAATTTATGAACAATAACAATGAGTTTGGTGAATTTTGAGTCCGTATGGAGATGATACAGGTCTGTAAAGTCTTTGCGCCTTTTTATTCTGTGTGTCTCGGGCATTCTGTGCATTATTTTTGAATGAAATAAATTTTGTATTTTTCTTTGTATTTTTATATACAACTTTCATATTGAGGGTTTATTAATTTGAGGTAAACACTAATATAATAAAATAGGTCCTAAAAGCTTATTTATTGACAAATCAAATTAGGGTTTTCAAGTATTTCATGTACAGTTTTTTGGCCTATCTTCCTTATCGACCAAGTCATCATGATGACTGTGTCTTGGGGTCTAGGGTCACTCAGTGTCTTTGGCACTTCATTCCTTTTCTTTTCTTCCCTTTATTCTTTTATTTTTGAATTAAATACATTATTTTATGCAATATTTATGTGAATTACTGAGTGTTATTTTGTATAAATTAATGTTATATACATGCATTTAGCTAGGTATTTAAGGCTAAAATTAAAGAATAAAGATGATGAAATGGAGTTTGCTGCAGGATGACAGAGGTGCTTACGGAACTGAAAGGTGGCATCTCCTGTTCTTGAGGGGGTTCCATATATTCGCCGAGACTGTGTTGAGGCTCCGCTCATGAAGGTGCAGGAAGGCAAGGCTAGTGGGGGGTTTTCAGATATGGTGTTTACGAGTTTGGCGCAGGATGATGCTCGAAGCGACTCCCAAGAAGGCAAGTTCGATCAGCAACACTTACGTCACAACCTGAGGGAGCGGAGGAGATTGCAGCGATCGATGTTTTATCGGTGGTTGGAGAGGTGTGGTGGTGGAGGGGTTGCTGCTGGAGCTGGGTGGTTGGGGGACTGCAGTGGGGGTGGGGGATCTGGAGCTGTGGCGCAGCTGGTGCCATTATTTTAAAAACATGCCTCGAGGCGCTGAGGCGTATGCCTCGAGGCATTTTTAGGGAAAATTGCTTCGAGGCTATAGACTCATTCAGCCTCAATGAGGCGTGCGCCTCGAAGCTTATGAGGCGTGCCTGGAGGCGCTGCCTCATGTATGGCTTATTTTTTAAATTTTTTCTACAATATTTTTTCTTTTTCTTTTTGATAGTGAGCTTTTCATCTTTTATAGACAAGTATTTTCAAGTCTTTAAGCTCATGATTCACTAAAATACATTTTTTAATTTATTAACATATTAAGCTTATTTTTACTTTGTTATGCATGTTTTTTATAAATCAACATGAACGAAAAATTGAGTCTTGAGCCCTTAAATCCAATGCCTCTACTCTTTAGTATGAATCAAGCATAAATGCTTTCTTTATTAAAATGTTTGGATACAAGTCCCCTACTTTGACCTAAATTTTGAAAAGTATATTTTTGTAAACATGTCTCATCTTTTCTTTTATTCAGTCGGGACTAAATTAATACACACCAAAGCATGCTTAAACAAAGATGATCATAACATGCAGTATTCAAGTATTTTATCCTCCAATCATTATGGTAAAGTAAAAAGTGATCACATATTCGTTGTTTACTCTCTTATCCTTCTCAACTAAATGGCACATATCTCACCTAATTTTGAAAATGGTATGTTACATCTAATCCCTTTTGTTAAATTTTATTCAAAACTTTAAATTTTGCAGAGAGTTACCCATTATTGCGCTTACATATCCATATTTACTTGACTCCTTACAGATTTAGAGTTCAAAAAAAGAGAGTTATATAACAACTTGGATATTTAAATCATAAAGTTAGCCTTGAAATATCATGGAGTTATGTATTTAATCATAACTATTTAATTTCTAGAACTTGAAAATTGTAATTACGATTAATTATTATATTTTATGAAAACTTTTCTTTCACGAGTGAGGCTTACGCCTCGAGGCAATACTAGGAAAATGCCTCGATACGTCTTACGCTTTTTAAAACCTTGGCTGGCATATGGAGGGGAGGGTGAAATTTCGTCGGCTAACCAGGTGGCAGTGGGGGTGAGGATGCAGAGCTTGTGAGGAGCATTGAAGGGGTTCTAGAGGAGGAAAGGTTGGTTGGGTCGGGGCCAGTGGAGGCGTTATGGTTGGCATGTCTCGGTTTGGTGCCTCCATATGGGGCTTTGGAGTTGCGTAAATGAATTTAGTGGCTTGAAATGTCAGGGGACTAGGTCAGGCTGAGAAGAGATTGGCGGTGAGGAAGTTGTTGGAAGAACAGAGAGCGGTCGTCGTCATGTTGCAGGAAACCAAGATTGAGCAGATGGTGGATGGGATGTGGAAGGAGGTTGGTGGAGTTCGGTTGGAAGAGTTCGAGGCAATCGCATTGGTTGGAGCATCGGGAGGCCTGGTTACGGGGTGGGATGGTGCTAAATTGGAGTTATTGGATGAGGTGGTGTGCGGGGCATTCTCGCTCTCACTCCTCTTGCGGTGCAAGGCAGATGGCACAAGGCTTTTGGCCACGAACATGTACGACCCGTGTAGTGACATCGGATTTGGCGAATGGTGGATGAGCTTTTCTTGGCTAGGGAGAGATACTCGGAGGTGGAGTGGCTCATTGGGGGGATTTTAATGTCACCTGCGTTCGGAGGACATGCTTGGGGACCATGGAAGGGAGGACAGTAGCTCTGAGGCTTTGGTAGAGATGGTGCTTGATTTGGGACTTTAGGTTGTGGATGCGGTGGGATGTCACTACACGTGGCGAAAATCGAGGTCCTACTCTCAGCTTAACAGATAATTGTCGTCCGCCGAGGCGGTGGTGGCTTTTCCTTTGGCCGGGGTACGAGCCCTCCCTAAGGGGCAGTCCGACCCCACGCCGCTGTGTTGTTACTCAGAGGAGGAGGATCGGCCTTGCACGTTCTTCATATTTGAGAAGGCTTGGTTGCTGGAGGAGGGCTTCAGGGATGTAGTGGTAGGGTTCTGGGGTGGGTTGCTAGCCGAATGGGTCGGTGAGGTGTCAGCTTGTGAGAAAACCATCGAAGCTTAAGCGATTTTTAACAGTATACAATAGGGAGGTCTGGGGCAGTGCAGAGCAAGGAGGCAGATGGCTCAAGAAGAGGTGAGTAGATTGGATAAACTGGAGGATGAGAGGGAGCTATCGGTTGAGGAGGCGGTCTTGAGAGGTGGTCACCTGGATACTAAATTGCAGGAGGAAATGGAGGATATTGCTTCGAGGAGAGATCTCGCCAGCGTTGGTTGAGGGATGGAGATGCAAATACACGTTTCTTTCATGCCATGTCCAGTGGGAGAAGGCACAGAAATATGATATACTCGATTTCTGTCAGTGGAGAGGTGTTCACGAGCGATTGAGAGGTGGGGTGATGAATCTCTGATTAATCATCACTATACTCTCTTTTTATCATTGAATAATAAGAATTTCATTTCAAATATTCATTAAATATGCATCTATAGCAATAATCCCCCCTATAATTAACCCTAATTTCTATCTATAAAATTATCTCTTTTATTTTCTTTTATTTTCTTTAATTTTCTTTATTTTATTCCCTATTAACCCCCCCTAAAAATTAGAGTAATTATTGTAGATGTTTGTTTTGATGTCAAAAAAAATTAAAACTACAAAAAATAACAAAACCATTAAAACAAGTGTTTTTAATTCCTTAAAAATACTTCCAAAAATATTTCTTTATTTTTTTGACCTCTTTTGACTTTGTCACCAACATGAAACTTGTAGATCTCCTCGATATCTACAACGTTCATATTTTAGTTTTTTTTGTAGTTCTTCTATCTTTTATTTCTTTCTTAATTTCTATTCTTTTTCCTATTTCTGAATTAATTTGGTTGGTCCACGTGACGCCCTATGGGCCGCCCATGTAGCCTCACCTCCTCATTCCACTTGGCTCTGCCCTGTATTCTTGGGTCCCTTCTCCCCGCCTCCATCTCATCTGTTCGCTCTCACCTCGCTCCCTACCACTTGATCAGATCCTATGATCTGATCTCGTCTGCACCTTTCTACCCTCCTCTCATCCACATGACCTCCATCCATCCAACGACCAAGCAACCTCTACGCCACTCATTCAACCTCCACCGTTGGATGAACCCCTAGTTCCATCCCTACCACGTCCGCGCCTCAATCTCAATTGCCAGATTAGATCTCTGGATCTGATCTACCCCGCTTCCTCGCGCATACCTCCTAATTGTCGGATCACATGATCCAGCGGTTCAGACATCTTCTTCCACCTTCAACGCCTCCACGTCCGACCGTTCCGACCTCATCTCTTCCTATTTCACCGCCTTCATCTCTCACCCTCTCCGCTCCCTAACGGCCTCCCCACGTAGACATTACTCCCACGATCCTCGCTTACCCATCAATACCTTCGTCCCTCAATGACAACCCTCTCGCCAGCCCTTGCAAATCATGCAACCTACTACTTGAAATGACCAACGACCCACCTATAAATCCTCCTCCCCCGAACCAATTCTGCTTCATCCACCATTACATGGGCGGAGGCTCAACCTCCCTCACCCCTCCGGTGACAATGGAGGGCAAATCGTCGAGGCGATGATGACCCCATGCCCAGGTGCGATCCATGGCTTTGGCCATGTAGCTCCACCACCCCAGCGTCTGCCTAAGATCTGAGATTCAACTGTCCTCGTTGAGCGATGATTGGGGGTTCCAATGTAACCTCGACCCAAGATATCCTCCGCCCCACCTACGTCTTAGATCATGTATTTTCTCCTCTTCCTTCTTCTTTGCTTTTCTCTCATTTATCCCGCCACACACAATGCACTTCACCTCAACCTGATCATATATCAACCTCCGCCACCCATCCCTCGTCCTCACACAACCCTTCAATCACAACCTCTCTCTGTCAGAACCCTCATCCATGTCGCCACCTTTCCTCTGCCATCATGGCAGAGGAACCACTTGAGCTAACAACTTCTTCACCTCGATCCGGCTCCCATTTCACTCCCCATACTTGCACACACGGTTCAGCTACAAGTTTAACATCCGTAGGTATGCTACTTCTTCAATGACCGGAAGCACCGACCTTTCTCCGTTCTCGAGCAAGATCTCCAGCAGAGATGCACTGCCCCATCGATCCGCACACCCCCACCGACTCCTTGGCTGACCATTTCCTTCATTGGACCTATATGAAGGTGATGGGACCCTCCGTTCACCAGCTAGAGGCTGGAGGAGGAGGAGGAGGGCCATCGTCGGAGCTCTATTCGTACCACCCACGTACGATGGAGGAGGATCAACAAAGACGTACAAGCACCATTGGATGGTGCCCTCCTGGCGGCCATCCAATGACCTAGACGATGTCACATCACCCCGCCCCGTACCAGATGATGCACAGACTAGAGCTAGAAACGAAGCACTGAGCCAAGCTTCGTGGATTCTGAACAGACAGCCATCCGAGCCTCACTCCGAGCCTCGCCCGCACGCGTGCCATGTGCGTGAGGGTGGGGTAAATTGCAAGCCCTCTGAACTTTCACGATTTGCAAATAGGTCCTGCCTAGGCACTCATGCCTCACGTGCACGCTTGGGTATTTTGCAAAGATACATCACCGGCTTCCTCTATTTGCATAAATGCCCTCCCAAGAGCTATTATGCAGATCTATCCTCTTTATTTCATGCTTTTTATTACAATTATGCTCTAGAACTATAATGATCATATCTTGAGCATACGAACTCCGATTTAGTTGATTTCAGTTTCATTACGTTGCTAATTTTATTCTCTTCACAATGACAGATTTTAATTACTGATTTGACACATAAATACACATGTTATTTTGAGGTATATTTGTATTTTTCTCTTTATTTTCTTAATGTCATTAATTCATTTTGATGCAGCATTTGTCTCTTAAACTAACTTATCAATTATTGCTCAAGTGTCTGATTAATTTAGGGGCATTTTTATACATCTTATATCTGCTTGCATATCATTGCATGGTACCTCATTTTGATCACATAGAATCAAATAAAAAATACATGCATTATATTGTTTTATCTCTGCATAAATCCTTGCATTATTGATTCTCTGCATATTATCTATGCATCACATTTGCATATGAAGACATAGACTTGAGAATATAGTCGCTCAATTTTAATCGATAATTTTCGATAAATAGACGAGGAGGCTCGTTCCCCTATGTTCGACCTTGGTATCTTGCCAAGTAAAATAATTTCCACATAATCGAAGGTGTGGTTTTGGAGAGAGTCATTCTCACCGCATGTACTACGATAATGCAAAACCACTAAAGCGGTGAGAATGAGGCTCATCATGGGGGCGACATTGCGATCACATCTCTAGGCTTTCAGCATGTGGCATACAGGGGCAGGTTGGGGATGGAAGGGGAGAGGGTTCTCCCGATTAGCTGATTCTGACACTAGGGAACTAGTGAGGGAATTCTCGAAAGCGGAGACCAAGCATGCGTCGTTCTAGTTGAATGCTAACGAAGCGTCGGATTCAGATGGTTCCGTGGTTTCTTTTTATGGGAGTTTTGGGAGGTCATCAACCTTGATGTTATGGAGGTGTTGACGGAGTTCCAGGTTGGTAACCACGGTTTTGAGATATTGAATAGGGATCTCATCTTTTTACTCTCGAAGAGGGACGCTCCGAGTATGGTGGAGAAATACAGGCTGATTGCGCTATCGAATGCTATCTATCTTATCTTCTCTAAGATCCTCGCTAATCGCCTGAAGGGGGTACTTGGTCATATTATCTAGGTGGAGCAGTCAGCCTTCGTGCCTGGGAAAGCAATGGCAGACGACCTTGTGATGGCCTCTGAAATTGTGACTGATTGGAAAAAAAGTGAGAAAGGGGTGGTTTGGAATGTGGACTTCTCTAAGGCGTACGACAACGTGGATTGAAAATTCTTGTGGGTTTCCTTGGAGAATAGAGGCTTCCCGAAGCAGTGGATTGATTGGGTCAAGAATTGCATGACGATTGCATCCAACATCGTACATGTGAATGACAAACCGGAGGGGTTCTCTTCCAACCCCAGAGGGGCATTAGGCAGGGATGCCCTTGATACTACTTTTGTTCGTTATCATGCCAGATGCACTAGCTGTGTTGATGAAAATGACTTTGGTAGGTGGTTGGTGCTCAGGTTTTTGGAAGGATGACATATCCATCTCGCTCTTGCAATACACAAACGATACTATTCTATTCATGGGGGAAGAAGAGGATAAGATGCACTGTATCTAGCATTTTGAATATTTTTGGTGACATATCCGAGCTTGAGATCAACATTGATAAATCGGTAATGGTCCCATTTGGCTTATTTGAGCTGGAAGTGCAAAGAACATCAGAATTATTGGGGTGCCCAAAGGCTGAATTGTCGATCACGTACCTTGAACTGCCACTGGTGGCAGGGAGACCGAAGGCTAGAGGTTGGAGAGTTCTGCTGGAGAGGGTGGAGGGGAGGTTGGCTGGGTGGAAGGCGATGATGCTATTGAGAGGTGGGAAGCGTGTTCTTTTGAAGCATATCTTGTCGACCATTCCTATCTTTTTCTTCTCTATGAGGTTGATGCCTGCTAGGATTCGTACGGGCATCGTGAATCTGATGAGGAGATTTTTGGTCTGACGGGAGGCAGGAGAGGAAGGGTGTCCACTTGATGGATTGGGGAAGGGTGACATTGTCAAAAAAGAAGGGTGACTTGGGTGTTCCTCGGGTGGGCACGTTGAACAAGGCTTTCATGGTGAAATGGATGGTGCACTTGTGGGGAAAGTCCGAGGACATGGTTTGCATACTGCTGAGGAGAATTTATGGGATTTGTTTGTCATTAGTGCTCACTACGGGCAGATTACCATCTTATTTGTGGAAGGGGATTACTGAGTTAATCCCAGAGTTGGCTCTTAAGTTGCGGTCGATGCTTGGGGATGGCGGGGTTTTCCGATTTAGGCATGATGACTAGATGGGCGAGGGGGCATTGGGCAAGCGATACCCTTGCTTATTGCTGTTGGAAGGTAACGAGGAGGAGGTTATGCAACAGATTTAGGTACAGGGGTCATGGTCCCCTCCTTTCATCTCGACTCTGTATGATCAGACAATTGAGGGTTTCCTGGCATTATAGATGGATTTGGCTCGGATCGAGGGGCCGACATCTGACAATGATCACCTGGTGTGGAGAGATGGGAAATTCTTGGTGAAGAAGACATATCGTTTCTTGGTGGAGGGTGAGGAAGAGGTTGTCGTGGATACAAGGTTGGTTTGGAGAAGCAAGGTTCCAAACCGTGTCAAGGTCTTCATTGGCTTGCTCGGCTTGGTCAGATTCTCACGTAGGTGCACTGGGGGCATCTACTGGGGGTTGATGCTAGTGCCGAGTCAGTTGTGGAGTGACGTCGGAAGATATGGACCATTTGTTCTTCGTGTGTCATTGTTAGGCCCAGTTGTGGAGCAGGGCCAACATCCCATGGCTATGTGGTCAGGATTGTTCCAGTTTTTGGAGAGACATTTGATCAGTTTGTGGGTATGGTCATGAGGATAACACTTTCCCTTTTGCGCTTATGTGGGCAATTTGGTGTGGCAGGAATGGCATCATTTTTGAGGAGTGTGTTTTCCATTCAGGAAATGTAATCAAACACTGCAGGGTGTTATGTAAATCACGGAATATGTAACTTGTTTTAACGTTTACTTGAAGTAATATATTTTTTAAGCAGTGGTCCCTAGTTGGGACATCACCCAAATTTCCATCAAAAAAAGGCTGGGACCAATGCTTCGTGGATGCAAGATGATGTGTATGCGTGTATTTGGCTCTCCGGGACCCTCACCATGGAGATAGCCAATGATATTGTGAATCAACCTACCACTAAGGTGATGTAGGACATTTTGGCATCCACCTATGCCCAAACAAAGAATGATGCCATGATTCTTCAGATTTAACTCGACATTTCCATGGACAAGCAGAATTATTGTCCTATGCACGCATTCTACTCCTCGCTCCATGGCATGTTTGAGAAGCTTTACAGCTTCATGCCTACAGAGCAGCAAATGTCATACAGGAACTCCACGATTGTTGGGGTTTTCTTGGTTGCGCTCGACCCGGAGTATGATGTTACATGTACAAAACTCCTCACTGGGGCAACCATACCTCCCATGGAGGAGGCCTACAACCATATCAGCAGGTTCCTTACCTCCTACTGCCATTCCACAACCCTCTTCAGTGATGGTTGCTTCTCATGATAGAGGAGGGTCCACCGTGTTCAGAGGGTGTACCACCCATAGTAGAGGCGGCGGACGTCAGCGTGTTCCTTGCACCTACTATCGTCAGCCAGGACACTCGAAGTATACATGCTACTAGAAGCATGGATATCCTACATCTGCTCGTGTGGCAGAACAGATCAAGCCTTCAGAGACTCCAACTTTCCAGTCCAATCCACGCTTGGATGACATTCTCTTGTATACGAGAGATCATGACTCTAGTGGAAAGCACCATAACTACAAGATCTAAAGATAACGCAATTAGAGCCTCTTCGAGCTCATCAAGTATCGGTTACACTTTTACTGGTAGTAGCGGTGCAGATATGATAGAGTGGATCATGGACTCTGGTGCATCCCAACATCTGTGTGAAGACAAAGCCTAGTTGAGATCCTACAAGACTATACCTCTTGATAGATGGATTGTTATTGCTAATGGGGTCCACTTACCCATCATGGGACATGAGAAGGTGCATCTGAGGCCATCAATGCACATTCAGAATGTTTATATGTTGATTTTCAGATGAACTTACTTTCTATTAGTAAGATTACTAAGGATCTACATTGTCGTGTCATTTTTGACCACTCGTCTCTTATGTTTCAGGACATACTCACGACAGGGTGATTGGATGTGGCCGCGAGCAATAGGGGCTCTATAGACTGGTCCAGCCTCCTTATGCTGGTATCTCCACTATTTCTGTTGGACTAGTCTCATCGTACTTATGATACCTTCATTTTGACCACCTTCCTATGCAGAAGTTGTGTCATGTCCTCTCACAGATTTCCACGTGATCTTCCTTCTAGTGCAAATCTTGCCAGCTTATGAAGCACCACTATTCCTCCTTTCCATCTTGTCAGAGTCGGAGCAGTTCTTAGTTGTTTGAGCTCCTTCATTTAGATATCTGGGATCCGAATCGTGTCCCTGATCACCAGGGATACTATTTTTATCTAGTCATTGTTGCTGATTTTTCTAGACTTTCTTAGGATTTCTTATTGAAGAATAAGTCTGTTGCTAGGTATGTTATCAAATCTTTCATTAATGAGATAAAGAATATTTTTTCTGCCATATCCGTGTTCTGATAATGCCTTAAAGTTCTGCACCTTATAGCTTTATGAGTTTCTTAGATCTATTGGCATTGTTCACCAGACCTCATGTGCTTATACATCCCAACAGAACGGTATTGTCGAGCGTAAACACTGTCACTTACTTGATGTGACCAGGATCTTGTTGATTCAGAGTTGTGCTCCTCACGCTTACTGAGTAATGCGGTCCTCACTGCATGCTACTTAATGAACCGCATGCCTTCCTCTATGTTTGGAAAGAAGGTCCCTTTCTCAGTTGCATTTTACAAGAAGGATCTGCTCTCCCTTATACCTCGTGTGTTTGGATCGATTGCTTTTGTTCATGATTTCTCACCATGTCGTGACAAGCTCTCCCCCAGAGCTGTCAAATGTGTTTTTGTTGGCTACTCTTGTACCCAAATGTTTCTTTGATCCGCTATGGAGGAAATATTCTATCAGTGCTGACGTTACTTTCTTTGAGTCTGTTACGTATTTTTCTCCTACAAGTGACAAACTAACCCCATCAGACGATGATGAGGAGATCTACATGCCTCCACCTCCTATTGTCATACCACCTACACCTACTCATGCTCTATCACCACCGCCATCACCTGCTCCTGTGGCTGCTCCAGGACCACCACCTACCTTGACTGAGTTTTTAGCATGTGTGTATACTCGTAGGTCTCGCTCTGTTCCCCCTACTCATAAGTCTTTCCCATCATCCATCATGCCTTAGGTATATCATGAGCATATTGTTTCTACTGACTGAGTTGTCTGTGCAGCAAGATTCCCTACAGGATGAGCAGGCACCCTCTCAAGAGGGAAACTTACAGGTTCAGGACATGGCAGATGATCTTGATGTGTTGATTGCTCTTCGAAAAAGAGACATATATGTGCTACATATCCTCTTGCTGCCCATGTTTCCTTGAGCAGACTTTTAGACGATTTCAGGAGGTCTACCTTGGCACTATCATCTGTGTAGATACCACAAACATATCAGGAGGCTATCCAGGACAATCAGTGGCATCTAGACATGGAGGAGGAAATGGCTGCGCTTCAGGCACGTGGCACTTGGAGTCTTGTTTCAGCTCTAGTTGGTGCATCTGTTATTGGGTGCAAGTGGATGTTCAATGTGAAGCACCGTGCATATGGCAATGTAGATCGCTATAAGGCGAGACTTGTGGTACATGGGTTCACCCAGACATATGGGGTGGACTATAACGATACTTTTTCTCTAGTTGTCAGACATTCTACTCTACATATCCTTCTATCTGTTGTTGTGACACAATATTGACCCCTATACCAACTTGATGTGAAGAATGCCTTTATATATGGTGATCTACAGGAGGAGATCTACATGCAGCAACCACCTGGGTTTGCTGCCGAGGAGGAGTGTCAGAAGGTTTGCAGGCTACAAGGCTATTTATGTCCTTAAGTAGAGTCCAAGAGCATGGTTGCAGAAGCTCTCGGATTTAATAGAGCAACATGGGTTAGTGCGATCGACTGCTGACCACTCTCCGACCACTACTCACGTCAGTTTTGGAGACCAGACAACATATGTACTTACTAAGGCCTTAGCCAGAAGGCCTTACCAGAGATGCTGCTCCAAGTTGAGCCTGATTGATATCTACGCTCCAGCTTAAAGGTGAGTGTTGAGATATTAGTTATCTTTCATATTGTCTACAGAATTTCTATTTTCTTTGTCTTCTTATAATTTGCCACGTAACACATTAAATGGATCTTGGACAAGATCAGGTTACTCGGTTATTTTTTTCACATTTTCCAAAATCGTACCATACGGATTATTAAAATTGGTTACTTTGATGTGGCAAGGATGCTAGAAATTTGTGCTTGAGCAAACACAGTTAGATTTCTGCTACTGTTCCATTTGATAATATTATGAATAACCATGAACTGTTATCTTCTTAATCACTATTTGAATAGTGGACCAATACGTGTAAGTGGTATAAAATCACAACATTAGGTTTCATAACTGTTTGAGAATACGAAATTGATGGAATTTATTTATATTATGTTCCTGGAAAAGAACCTGTGAGATATATTGTTGATGTTGTTCCTTCTGCTTTTCATCTTTTTTGTGTCAGTGAGCATTCGAAAATTCAGGCTTCAGATGCGTATTTTCTGAGGATGGATTCTCAAAGGCACATTACAAACTTGGCTTTCCTCCCCTTGTGCTGGCAACTTTCTTGTTCAGAATATCAAGCTTCTCCCAATGGCTTGCAGAGTTATTTTGTATATGCAGATTGTTTGGTCCTAGATTACAGGCTTGAAGAATTGTCTGACTCAGTCTGTCCAAATCACATCTGTAGCAACTATGATTGGATGATTCATTGAGGTTTGTTTTTCCGACACATTTTTCTAATAGAAGATTATGAAAACTTGGGAAGAAAATGGGGCAAAGAATAACACATTACAAAATGAATAATTTATAAAATACATCTAAATGAGATGTAAATGCATAACATGGGAAAGAGTAGGGTACATCTAAGACACATGTATGTGAGATGAAAGAAAGAAACACGTATCGTACGGTTTATTAAATAACTTATATGCAATGGCTCGTATGAGGTCAATTTTGAAACTAAGATGATTTGTTTGTTAGAACTAACATCGAAATGGATCTTGATAAAAATATACTGATATTTTTGAAGGATATGGGATAATCCTCAAGCGCATCACGGAAGCGTGAGCATCGTATCGAATACGACGAGGAACGACTAGTCGGACTAGTTGTTCTATGCAGTGAAAATTAAAAATTTTTATGTGACGAAACCACATGATCCAAGAACACTTCTCGGATCGTTTCGTCTAAACCACAAATAAGTAATAGGATTACCTCTTGAAGCATGGTTGCGATCGAGTCTCTAAACGAAGAGACCTCCTGTCTCAAGTCCGATCCGACGGAGGAGACGCTTGCAAGCGCGGGGATGAATCGTGTGCTTCTCGTAATCCATATTGATGATCCAAGCGGCGGATCTCCTGATCTCGACACACGAGATCCGACGTCTTCTTCACGAGGGAGGCACACCGAAGGAGATGGAGATCTATGAGCAAACGATCGGACAACATAACGATGATGCTGCGACGATTCTCTCTAGGGCATCCATGGTGGACGGCCATGAGAGAAGAAGAGAGAGGGCGTGTAGGAAGAGAAGAGAGAGAGAGAGATGTGCTTCAAAAGCATAACTCTAGAGAGCATGGTATGCCTCTCTATTTATAGAGTTTTGGGATCCATGGATCTCAATCCATGAGACATATAAAATCAATGGATGAGATTGATTTATGTTCAATCCAATGGTCAAGATTGTTGTTGGTAAAAAACCAACAACTAATAATCTAATTTAAATCAAATATAATTGACATATCGAATATGATTCAATCCTAAATTAGATCAAGCAATTAAGGAGAAATTAGCATGGAGATTACTCCCCATAAGGAAAGGGGGGGGGGGGACGACTACCACATTCCTTGTGGGAATGTGTAGCCGTCCACCATTTCCTCGTGGTGGAGGCAATGTCATGTAATCTCATGAGATTGCATATCTCCATGAATCTCTCCCATAATTTCCAACAACTTTTGTTGTGTTTTATTCTTCAAAAATAATTCACAATTAATTTTGAGAATATTGCAATCTTGCCATTGGAAATTTGTGAATCACATTCACAACTCAAAATAAAATATAATTTACATTTTCAATTAATTACACAATGTGTATCCGATACACATTAATAATTAATCAACAAATATAAATTATAATTAGCTCTCTCTAATACATCATAAATCACATTTATAATATATTATGAATAATATAGATAGTGCTATCCACATTATTCATATCTATGATAATTAAATCACATTTAATCATCTTGGATCTTCATTCTCACGTACCCAAATAATATGAATCACATTCACATTATTCACATCTTTGATAATCAAATCATATTTAATTATCTAAGATAACTCTTTTTATAATATGAATCAACTTCATATTATTTATGATAATTAAATCACATTTAATTATCCATTTTCTCGATGCTCGGATACTTATATCAACAATGAAATTATCCTGAACTCTTTCAAAGATAATGCGCTTTCTCCGCGAATACTTGGAGATAATGACAGGGTGATTGTATTGTTCCACGTAAAGTGACTTGGATATTGAGATTACATCTCAAATCCAGATCTCGAGCCTCCCATAGATGCTTGATTAAATCAAGACCATAAATCCAATCTTCTCATTACATCTGAATCACATTCAGATCAATGTTCAACATTTGGACTAAGATTAGATTACTTCTCTACTGAGAGGAGTCACTAAAATCCAGACCCATTTCATCACTCCCTAGGAATGGAAGCGTCATGGTTATACAATCGTTTATGATCACATCACCCTCAGGCATTCCCAATACCTGTACATCCTACATACTGGAAGACTCAGAATAAACCTGAAGTATAAGATCAATTTTACACTGTCTACTTCAGAGTTTTATCATTAAGTTTCTCATTCAATCATTGGAAGTCGGTATCAATCATATAATTTCCAAAAGCATATATCATACCTAGGTCTTGATCATATACTTTCCAAAAGTATATATCAAACCTACAAATTCAGTCAAGCTTCCAAAGCGAGACGACCGTGCACGGAATTTGATTCTTCCCAATATCTCATGAGTGAGATCATGTCTTCCGATTCGGTAACTGAAACTGTATGATCCCTTTGAGAGATCGTATTACTCATATGCCCTTGCATGCACACCGGCGCGCCGGTGTATAAACCTTGATTAGGTCATCAACCTATTTGTCTGCCAAATGTACATACTCAGACATATAGTAACACATATGTCTTCAGTCAGAGGATACGTGCCTATATCATGACAACATACGATATAGGACTTTGGTTATCTTGATCTCGTTAAGTCAACTCTTTGACCTAACTAATCTGACACCTCCGAATCTCTATTCCTATGCAGAGGACCTGCATCAAGAGGTCGGTCAGATATCAGCCTAACTGAGAAAGGATTTCCATCTCCTACTCAGGCTGGAGATCATCTCTTAACAATCATTTGACGGTGCTTGATGAGTCCTCAATCTAACTCATTAGATGTTCGTCCAAGCACCAGCCTCTATGATTCAATATTTGAATCAACAGCTGTATGATCATCAAGATGGCCATGGTACATAACCCTAATTGTACTAAGGGACCTATTATGCAAATTATGTATTCTTCATTTCAGATTAGGGAATGATATTCACAATAACATTTATTACATAATGGCTCGCCGTGGGCTCGCATATCCAACAATCTCCCACTAGCCCAAAGAGCCATTAATGAGCTAATCATTTAAACCTACACTCATGTGACAATCATAGGCTATTTAGAAAATAGCTAGGTAAGCTGATCAATCACTCTGTTCCCAAGAGACTACGCCAAGTCCTTTTACGGCACTTGCATATCTCATAGTTACAGTGTTCGCATCCAATGCGAATGTTGCATCTTATGTAACCAATACTCAATCATATCAGTCATTGTGTCCTTGACACTACATCTCAACAATTATTATAACCAGTATTACCATAATCCTTATCAGAATACCCTTATTACTGGAGATCTCTATCTCCCAAGGTATCCGTAGTTAAGACCTTTTAGATCACTATCTATAATGTCTTAATTTCTTGAAATAAGACTTTGAGATCACCATCTCAAAAGTTTTGCCTTCTATGAAGATATCGTTATTACTGCAGTCAAGAGTTTTATCACCATAGTAGGATTAGTAACAGTTTATACTCCCATTGCATGGCAGACTTCTGGCTTTTGTACACATCTAGCATACACCCGATTTTTTGGAACTGATGCACAAGGGCAAGCAGTTTGCATTCACATCCTCAACTCTTTGAGGTGATATCCCTTTAGATAGGTTAGTACCATATCTTTGAGGAAAAGAAGAAGCCTTTCTTGGAATTTTCCAGAAAATGGAAATGTCTAAGGTGTACTATTAGTGTGACTGTCCCAATACCCTCTTCTCTTTGCTTCAGAACTAAGATCTAAGAGGTATCCTTGAGATCATATCTCGAGGTATTGAACAACCAGATTATAAAACACTTATTATTATCATTCTTATATCATACTAAATGATTAGAATATTATCTACATTATGATGAATACAATGACACTCCCACTAAGCTTCACATGGTTCATCAAGATTTTATCTGAAATCATAACATTTATAATTTCATCAAATCTTATGTTCCAACTACAAGAAGCTTATTTGAGTCCAAAGATGGAGTTTTTTAGCTTGCACACCTCGCTTTCCTCAACCATGAAGCCTTGGGGCTACTTCATATGAATATCCTCAGAGAGGTATTTATAGAGGAATGCAACCTTGACTCACATCATGAAGATGTCATAGTCAAGTTGTGTAGCTATAGTTAGCAATATTCTGATGGGTTAAAGCAAGGTCACTGAAGAGCAAGTCTCATCGCAAGCGATGTCTTCTCTTCGGTGTGTAGCTCATGGCTACGAACCGTACTTTGAAGGTCTCTACCTTCTCATCAGGTTCCCTCTTTCTCTTGAAGATCCATTTACACCATAATGGGTCTTACCCATATAGTTGGATCCTCGAGGGTCTATATACACCATTTGTATATGAAGTCTACTTTAGACTTTATTGCTAACATCCATCTTTCCATGATATGATCTTCAGAAGCATCATCACATGAAGTCAGATCATTTTCAGATTCAACTGACACATGGAATCCATCCTCAAACTTATTTGAAGAGGTATTAATGTTTCATCTTTAATTGTATATTTAGTTTCTGATTTCAGGAGCCTCATTATCTTCTCAAGATTAAATGAGTTCCTTTACTTCATTTTCATCTTGATTCTCAAGAGAGTCATCCTCTATATCACATTCTCAGAGATGAGATCCTTTAAGAATCTCAAGGTCATAAAGTAGGTATCCAATACCATTCTTTATTTTCCTAATGAACTAGCATTTTCCAGTGCCAGATTCCAGCTTAATCACATGGAACCTTATTAAGGATATATATAATGTAGTCTCTACCACATATATATACCTGGAAACTAAGAGATAATTATGCTAAGATTAATCATTGATCAAATCATGTCACACATGATCAATTGTATCTCCCTACAACTCTATTGAGTTAAGGTTCATTAGGAGGATTGAGATAGGAATGATATTCACATCTCCATAAGGTATTCCTTGAATTCATCTAATAGGTACAAGCTACCTTGATTAGATCAAATTCATTTCATCTTCCATCAAACTTTGGTTCTAAACCAAAATTGTGAAATCTTTGAACATCTCAAAGTTTTCTAAGTGAAGAGAAGAAATCTCATATCACAAAATAATCATCAATAGATATCACATATCCATAATGTTTACTACGATATAGATCATTCACATACATCAATATGTATGAGATCCGGAATACCTTGACATCCTACACCTTTCCCAAAGAAGGGTGTATTGGACATTTTTACTTTGAATACAATAATCATAAGTATGCAAGTTTTGAAATTTTAGACATTCTAAAGTTTCATCTCTTACTTGTCCATTGATCTCATCAACAGACATATGTCCAAAACATTATGCCAGATCATTGTCAAATGATCTTTATCCTCCTATTGATCTTTAAAGGTTTAATTTTCAATATTAGAAATCTTAATGAATCATTTATTAATTTCTAATTTAGCAGAGTCCACTGGATGTTAGATTACTATCTGAAATATATCCATCATAACTCTCTATGATAGGTTTATTCCAGAATTCATGTTTATTTCCAGCATTTAGAAATAAACTATGAGTGTATTCTAATATCCAGGTCACATAGACATTCTCTAAGACTAAGGGCTCCCACTGAAAATATGATGTCTATTGATCCAATGGAAATTGTTGCAACAATTGCATCACTTCCAACATGGAGGACCATTAAACTTTAAGATCAAATTTCTAATATTCTAATACAGATGCAACCAATTGCAAGTGTCATTAAAAGATTGAGATACAATTATTAGACTTTATCTTATCAAATAAGTAAGTCAATTTCAATGATTATATGTAGATTATTCTGATGTACTATCCGATTCCTTCTTTAAGGATTCTAGATAGATTTGATAGTCATACTATCAACACATCAACTTATTGCAGTATTGGCATTCATCCAACTCTTTGGATGTCATATGGAAGTCACAGAAGTACAGTTAACTCTTTGACTATACTTCTTACTTAGGTCCAACCCATGCTTCCACTACGCTCCCTTTATCTATAAGCAACCGTTGCTCAAGACAAAGGATCTCTTATGTTAAAATCAAAAATTTCAATATAAGAGTATTTCAACATTTATACATACTTCATTCAGTTCATACAATATGAATATTATGAAGCTTCATGAATGACTAGAGTATAGATAGTAGAATGATGACACTCATCGTATCTACATCCATTTAAACTCTTAAAACTTAGGTTCAGGTAGGTACTCAAATAATTTGAATACATCATCTCCTATAGAGCCACCATTCTGCATAATGCAGAGAACCATGTCATTCATGATTTGTATGTCGAGAGCACATATGTATGCCAGAACATCTTCTTAGATTTTATAAGGATTATTTGATAATTACGATCATTATCGACATGTCACTTCAAAAGTACATTCGATGAGATCAAGACTTATAGAGACATACAAACCCTAGGGTTTTAGTCCTATTGTCTATTTAGTTATCATTCCTCATTATTATAAGGAAACTTGCACATTGCAACCACATATATTATGTGTCCAATTGCAAGTACAATATCTGGATCATAGGTCCAATCCGTGATATTCTACTGGTTATCATTAAGTATAATATTGAGTGGGATTAAAGAAGGATTATCTGAAATAAGAAATTTGCATAAATATATATAAATATATAATTTACTTTGATTTAGGAATTTTTATATCAAAGTTGTCTTGCCATGTTAACAATGAAAGTTCATTCCCTTAATCACTTTCAATGTAAGAGATATACTTACCATTATATCTCAAGCAAGATCTGAGATCTCCTTCCTTATCTTTGTTACATCCCAATAATATGAGAACCTGTAACTCGGATAAAAAGAAGTGGGAACACATTCCGCCTTGCAACTCCAACTTGCATCTCCCAATTCGATCTTTAACACCCGGGCCCACCACCCCTAAGGTGATGTTGACCTGTCATTAATTGAACCAACCGTCAACAGGAATACAACTCGCTATACGCAATCCAATATTGCCCCAATAATATGAGGACCCGATATTGGGGTCACTACCATGGGCGGAGGGAAGGGGGTGGGGGGCGTGTAGGGGCCATGGCCCCTCCTTCCAAATTAGAAAAATGTGGATTTGGTTATATCATTTATATTTGTTTCAAAATACCTTTCCAGCATGAAGGAAAAAAGGCCCCTCCTCCGAAATTCCAGTCCTTTTTTATTATATATTTCTTGATGTTAGGATTTCCTTACCTAGTGTTAGTGTTTTTGCTAGGGTGGAGCATTGGGTTCGACCGGACCCAAACCGATAAAGTCGATACAAGTCCATCAATTTTTCGTGGGCTTTGGACCATATCGAGGTCCGTTTTTTTAGCAAATCGAGGACCCAAACCCGACCCAAGGCCCGCGAGATCGGGCTCAGGTTCGAGCAGGGCTTGGGTTCGGACCATGCTCGAACCACATCCACTTTGGTTCCATGAAGTTGCACTTTGATTTCAATTTATTGTTATGGTATAATTCATCCATATACATGAATATTGGATGCATTACTATGATATAATATTACTATTCGTGGATGAAGGAATATTAGATGTATATGACTATAAATTTATGTCTCCAATTTGATTCTAATATGATTTACGTGTGGATTTTTTACGTGGATTGTTGAAATCTAGAAATATTTTGTAGAATTCTTTTCCATGTGATCGAATCATGATGGAATTTAATTTAGTAATAGCATATTGCAAAATTTGGTTAGACTATAAACTATTAAAAGATGGTAGCATATGGCTTGAGCATGCTTTTTTTGAAATATGAGGTCCCGGGCCCCGACCCATTTGTACTTCGAGTTCGGACCCGGTCCGGTCCGAGCATGATATTTTTGAAATATGAGGGCCCGGACTCGGCCCATAACGGAGGTGATTCTTTAAGTTTTTTTTCCAAAAAATAACTTTTTTTGTATAAACGATTAGGAGATATCGACTATTTGACTATAGATCATGCACTAAGAGTGACCTTTTGCCCTCGCCTTGACTAAAAGTATGCAGCCAGGCAGAAAAATAATCCGTAAAACATTGCAAGGTTCTAAATCGGAACCAAATCAATAGATGACATAAGATATTGATATTTAATTGATATTTTTATCTAATAATTTTTTAAACATATGTACATATTAGATGCTTTATCTTATAAATTAAGGTTGTAGAAAATTTTTTACTTTTGATTTGAATGACTGACAACATTTACGATGAGATAATAAAATTACGGTATAAAGACCATCGTAATCCATATATGAATTTAATATTTAAAGTTTTCGACCAATATACATAAAAATAAGGAGAAATATTTATTATTTTATGAATATGGATAACTATAATGATTATATATCACATCGTGTCCATTTTCAATTTATTACAAATTTAGATTACGACAAAATGAACAATAGACTCCTACTTCGAGGAGATATTAGAGGAATTCAATACAGAAGCTATTATTATTGATTTTTATGTAAAATAATCATTGAGTATAGCTTCAATAAGTTATGTATGGCTCTTTTAGATATTATTCATCATTTTTTATATAATAGAACTCAATAGTAGCAGTTTGAATTATTTGCACATCGGAACATTTTTCTATTTACATTTGGCCCCACCTATACACAAATCCTGGCTCCGCCCCTGGTCACTACGCATACGTCCTTACTCTTTCGAGAAGTGACGAGCCTGATCCAAATGGATCGTATGCAGGAGCTGTCACTTCGGACATGCGTCTCCCACATACAATATCTGGCGATGGAACCCTTCGCCTGACGAGAGACCATGGATGTCACTTATGTGATCCTCCATATCATATTCAAATTCTAATTAATTATCATGAATTATTTCACATAATTAATTCTTCCAAGGGAAATGACACAACTATTATAATAGAGTATTTTTATTTGGATATAATTAATTCAATCATATTAAATTAATTTTCAATCCAATTCAACCAACAAACTTGATTTTTACTTGAATATATGGTATTATCTCAAAATATGTATTAATTCGAATTTTAATAATTAGAAAAAATACATCATGATCTCTTAGGCGTCATTCGTTCCCTACCCGCTATCATGGCCAGTACCGACGGAGTGGGACAGACCGCATCTGGTGCAACCCTCTACCCCAGCGATCCCCGACTAGACACCATATCCGCCTCGGGAAAAAATAATCCCGAGTCAATCACTTTGTACTTGAGATGATCATCGGTTCTTCAACCGAAATTATACCATATAGTAATAATCAAAATATTTTTGATTATAATTAGGAAATTTGCTAGACAAATTCCCAATCCTATTCAAGCAAGGAGTTTGATTATTGTATTTCCAATTATGATCTAGATCAAATCTAATCAATTTATTGGTTGAGGCCAAGTAAATTAAGGAAATAACCACCATTCAATATTTCTCAAATATTTTCCATAATTATTTCATGAAATTAACAATTAATTTCACTAATTGACAATCACATGATTCTTGATTAGGACTGTAATTTCAGCAGTGACCCCTACTTACTAAAATTAACATATCTCAATCAATTTAAATCCAAATTAGACAAAATCAATTTTCAAATATTGCTAATTTGATTTAGGAAAGAACTTAAGTGATATTTAACACATTTCGAGGTGTATCAAAATAGTAATTAACTCATTAATCATGTTAAGATTCACAGTTCCCGCAACAATGAATACATGCTCATTAAAACAACCATATCTCGAGCAAACAGAATCCAAATTACGTAAACTCAGATCCTATGATTTCCTTATTCAATGGGGAACAAAATCCAAGTTATTTTCGTGTTTAAACAATTTAAATAGGGCCTAAAATAATAACTAAACAGAGATGCGAAAATGAAATGTGATAAAACTTTCGCAACCCTAACAAACCCAAGTCGCCTTCGGTTTTATGGATCGCATCCAAAACCTTCGACCTAAGGCTCTGATACCACTTGAAGGATATGGGATAATCCTCAAGCGCATCACGGAAACGTGAGCATCGTATCGAATACGACGAGGATCGACTAGTCGGACTAGTTGTTCTATGCAGTAGAAATTAAAATTTTTTATGTGACGAAACCACATGATCCTAGAACACTTCTCGGATCATTTCGTCCAAACCACAAATAAGTAATAGGATTACCTATTGAAGCGTGGTTGCGATCGAGTCTCTAAACGAAGAGACCTCCTGTCTCAAGTCCGATCCGACGGAGGAGGCGCTTGCGGGCGCGGGAATGAATCAAGTGCTTCTCGCAATCCATGTTGATGATCCAAGCGGCGGACCTCCTGATCTCGACACACGAGATCTGACGTCTTCTTCACGAGGGAGGCGCACCGAAGGAGATGGAGATCCACAAGCAAACGATCGGGCAGCATAACGACGACGCTGCGGGATGGAGACTCTCTCTAGGGCATCCATGGTGGACGGCCATGAGAAAAGAAGAGAGAGGGCGTGTGGGAAGAGAAGAGAGAGAGAGAGATGTGCTTCAAAAGCATAACTCTAGAGAGCATGGTATGCCTCTCTATTTAAAGAGTTTTGGGATCCATGGATCTCAATCTATGAGACATATAAAATCAATGGACGAGATTGATTTATGTTCAATCCAATGGTCAAGATTGTTGTTGGTAAAAAACCAACAACTAATAATCTAATTTTAATCAAATATATAGACATATCAAATATGATTCAATCCTAAATTAGATCAAGCAATTAAGGAGAAATTAGCATGGAGATTACTCTCCATAAGGAAAGGGGGGATGGCTACCACATTTCTTGTGGGAATGTGTAGCCATCCACCATGTCCTCATGGTGGAGGCAATCTCATGTAATCTCATGAGATTGCATATCTCCATGAATCTCTCCCATAATTTCCAATAACTTTTGTTGTGTTTTATTCTTCAAAAATAATTCACAATTAATTTTGAGAATATTGCAATCTTGCCATTGGAAATTTGTGAATCACATTCATAACCTAAAACAAAATATAATTTATATTTTCAATTAATTACACAATGTGTATCCAATACACATTAATAATTAATAAACAAATACACATTATAATTAACTCTCTACAATACATCATAAATCACATTTATAATATATTATGAATAATATAGATAGTGCTATCCACATTATTCATATCCATGATAATTAAATCATATTTAATCATCTTGGATCTTCATTATCACGTGCCCAAATAATATGAATCACATTCACCTTATTCACATCTTTGATAATCAAATCACATTTAATTATCTAAGATAACTCTCTTTATAATATGAATCAAATTCATATTATTTATGATAATTAAATCACATTTAATCATCCATTTTCTTGATGCTCGGATACTTATATCAACAATGAAATTATCCTGAACTCTTTCAAGGATAATGCGCTTTCTCCGCGAATACTTGGAGATAAGGACATGGCAATTGTATTGTTCCACGTATGGTGACTTGGATATTGAGATTACATCTCAGATCCAGATCTCGGGCCTCCCATAGATGCTTGATTAAATCAAGACCGTAAATCCAATCTTCTCATTACATCTGAATCACATTCAAATCAATGTCCAACATTTGGACTAAGATTAGATTACTTCTCTACTGAGAGGAGTCACTAAAATCCAGACCCATTTCATCACTCTCTAGGAATGGAAGCGTCATGGTTATACAACCGTTTATGATCACATCACCAAGTATTCCCAATACCTGTACATCCTGCATACTGGAAGACTCAAAATAAACCTGAAGTATAAAATCAATTTTACACTGTCTACTTCAGAGTTTTATCATTAAGTTTCTCATTCGATCATTGGAAGTCTGTATCGATCATATACTTTTCAAAAGCATATATCATACCTAGGTCTTGATCATATACTTTCCAAAAGTATATATCAAACCTACAAATTCAGTCAAGCTTCCAAAGCGAGACGACCGTGCACGGAATTTGATTCTTTGCAATATCTCATGAGTGAGCTCACGTCTTCCGGTTCGGTAACTGAACCTGTATGATCCCTTTGAGAGATCATATTACTCATATGCCCTTGCATGCACACTAGTGCGACGGTGTATAGATCTTGATTAGGTCATCAACCTATTGGTCTGCTAAATGTACATACTCAGACATATAGTAACACATCTGTCTCCGGTCAGAGGATGCATGCATATATCATGACAACATACGATATAAGACTTTGGTTATCTCGATCTCGTTAAGTCAACTCTTTGACCTAACTAATATGACACCTCCGAATCTCTATTCCTATGCAGAGGACCTGTATCAAGAGGTCGGTCAGATATCAACCTAACTGAGAAAGGATTGCCATCTCCAACTCAGGCTGGAGATCATCTCTTAACAATCATTTGACGGTGCTTGATGAGTCCTCAATCTAACTCATTAGATGTTCATCCAAGCACCAACCTCTATGATTCAATATTTGAATCAACAGCTATATGATCATCAAGATGGCCATGGTACATAACCCTAATTGTACTAAGGGACCTATTATGCAAATTATGTATTCTTCATTTCAGATTAGGGAATGATATTCGCAATAACATTTATTGCATAATGGCTCGCCGTGGGCTCGCATATCCAACAATTTTTGGGCCCAAATTTTATTACTACAATATGTTGTAAAGTATATTTTATCTTTTCAAATGGAAAACCTAACCTTGCAGACATGATCTACACAATCCAAGATTTTGATAAGTAGTGTCTAATTAGTTATGTATCATCCTCATTATAATTATTATTATCATCAAAACATGGGAGGTATTCCATCTTTATTATAGTAATTATAAAATTGACGATGATGATATTGATAATCATATTAGGAATATGAAAATTAGAATTCTAAAATGGTTTAAGTTGGATTCCATGTAATAAAGAAGATGTGATTAGATGTGATCGGAACTCATTAAGATCTTGATTAATTGAGATTGATTGTTACGATCAATGTCAGATTATATTTCTGCGTACAAAAGGGTGGGTTGGTTGTGTATACCACATAACAAGGGAAGACAACAAAGAGAGGGGGAGAGAAAATGAAGAGAGCGAGGGAACAAAGAGAGTTGTACTTGTTCTTTTTCTTTAGTTAGTTTTCTACTCTGATAGTTGTGAGAGGTAATCGACCTTCGTCAAATCTTGTTGTCTTATTATTCACATGTTTCCTTGGTGGTGGTTTCTTGTGTATCTGTTCATTTTTACCCAACAACTGGTATCCGACCGAGATTTGACGTCGTCTAGAGGATGCGGAACAACAAGTGTGCATTCTTTAGAAGTCGTGAAAAAATAATTGGAAAAATCAACGGAATTTATCGAAGGATTATGATATATATGGTTGGCAGTAGATCAAGATCATGTATGGTGATACGATGAACAAGGATGCCATACGCAGTATACAAGCTCGACGGAAAGATCGTGACATGTGATAGACCTCCAACTATTCCCAAGATGAGCAGAGAGCTGCAGGTTATCAGCATCTTTGTTGAGGAAGCACGCAACAAGAAGAAACGAGGCTGGTTTACTTTACCAGAGGATGATGGCATGCTCTATTCAGAGGAGATTGGTGATGTGTGAATGAGATAACCTTGAGGGAACGATTGTGACATGTGATGGATCTTCAGTTGTTCTCAGGACGAGCAATACGAGAAGAGAACAACAAGTTATTAGCACCATTGTTGAGGAAGCCCGTAATAAGTAGAAGCAAGTGTGGTTTTCTTTGCGAGAGGACGATGTCATACTCTATAGTCATCGAAGATGTGCATTGTCGCGTCAAAAAGCACAACACTTAGTTGTGCAAACATGCTCAGGAGGAGGCATATAGATGACATCCGGCTACAAGTGCAACATTTAGAGGTGGCGACAACCTGTTAGAGAAGCTTGCAAATAATGAGGATAGTCCAATTCAGAATCAAGGTGATATGAATATCGCACTGGAACTTCGCTCAAGGAGAAGATTATTAGGATTACGAAAATTATAATTTTAAAATGTTAGGGTTGGATTACATGTAATCCTAGAAGGAGATTCAATTAGATGTGATCATTAGGACCTTGATTGATTGGGATATTTATTGATGGAGATTGATTGCTACAATCAACCTAAGATTGTATTTGTGCCTATAAAAAGATAGGGTGGTTGGTGTCATATCGCACAACCAGAAGAAAAGATGAAAAAGTGAGAGAAGAGAAGGGAAGAGGAGGTGGATGAAGAGTTGTACATGTTCATCTTCTTAGTGAATTTTCTTCTTTGTTGGTTGTGAGAGGAGATTGACTGCAATCATATTGTATTACCTTATTATTCACTTGTTTATGTTATGGTGATTGATAGTGCATCCATTGTTTTATCTCAAAGAAATTAGATAGCACTTACCAAAGCCTTAGACAGACATGTATCGTATTTTTAATGCTAGTTTTATCATTTTGATGAAGTAGAATGTCATTTACAAAGTTTTATGATACTGAAATTGCCTCAAAATGCCAATAACCTTTTGTATATTTACCCAAATTTTGGAAAGTTTTATGTAATTTACCCTTTTTAAATTTCTGCCTTGCTTTTTTATCGTGCTTAATGATGAAAAATGTGTAACCCCCACCCAAAGAATCGTCCATGTAGGAATCATTCAAATCATTCATGATTTTTTACATAAAAAATTCCTTCGTTACTTCCTGATCCGCTTTTGAAACTCCTCCAGAAGCCCTCAACGGTGGGACATTCACCAATTGATGACAATCACCTTCCAGGCCTCCCCTTAGCTCAAGAACAAGCGATCACATCCTCGGGTGCGTTTAGTTAGCGGGTTAAGGCGGGTTAAACTGGTAGAGAGTAACTCGTTTTTGGATTTTGGTGTTTGGATAGAGGGTTAAACTGGAGGTGGGTTAGAAGTAGGTTTGGAGTGATATGATTGTATTGAAGTTTGAAATAGTGAGTAGTTATCTCCTCAGTGATTGTTGTGATAAGAGTGCACATACAGTGTCAATCTCCCCCACCCCCATCAACTTCTGTATTATTTGGTTCGAACTGTTCCGAACAACTAAGCATATATATGCACCTTCAATAGGGTCATTGTCCTCCAAAGCAACCGACACTACAGTGTGATTTACGATCCAAATGCTGAGGGTTGTTCATGAAGACAGCATTAGCTGCATTAACCATCATCCTCAAGCATCTCTTACCTCCAATTTTAGGGGTTTCTCCCTTCAGCGAATTCAACAAGCCAAAAAAAGCTCTTTAGTGTAGTACCGAAAAGTGTGCATACAGTTTTCCTTTGTACCCACTTCAATGGTATGATGGTAGAACAGTGTGCCTACTACCGAAAAGATCAAGTTCAAATCCTTCATTGAGGAGGACTGTGTTAGGTAGCCACCAGACAACGTAAGTTTCAACATGGATTTGATAAGAATCACTGCAGCCAAACCTGCTTAAAGGTGGGAGAAGGCTTTGCCACACTTTCTTGTACTAAACTGACTGAATTGATTTGATGAACTTGCTTTGGGAACGCCAACTATGACTGCACTGTCTAATATGTAGTCTGGGTTGTTTAGACATGGATTTCGATGGGAAATGTCATGGAGCTGGATTGGCTGACTCAGGATAAAACGAGTCACGAGTCCTTGTTAGAGTTACTATCCAGATCAACTTCTTCCAGTTTTTACCAACTGAAATTTTTCAAATGAAATCACACTGAGTAATATTCGATGCAATTCACTAAACATTGTTACATAATGATTATCCCTGCAGCTTAAAAAAGAGGCACTCAGGGCCAATTGCCAGGTAGGTTTAATTGGGTGATCATGCCAGTTGTATGTGTATTGACCCGTTATTGTCACTATGTGATCGATGGTTGCTGTTCACTCTTAGGCAGACTGGATCACCATGCATCTACCATCTGAGTAGTGAAAGAAATTTTGTTCTGAATTTTTTGAACATTCACACCATGCTTCTACTTGGAATCATATCGAGTAATATGGGATGCGATTACCTGGATGCTGCCCCCATGATGATAATCAGGTGCCTTTTAGATAATAACTATCAGGCCAAATTCCTGGGTAGATTTACATGGATGGTTGTGACAATTTTGTGGGTATTTCATCAGTTAGTGTCACTATGTCTTCATTGGAATTACTATTAAATCCCAGATGGATTGTCATCATTGCCATGGATCTAGCATCTGTATATTGTGGAACGGTCGTTTTCTGAATTTTGTTGACATTCATAGCAGGCATCTACTTGCAGATTGTGGGTCATGTCCTGTGTGAATATAGATTAGATGCCGATAATGGATAAAATGTACATTCTCTCGTTACTGCAGTTGAAAGAACCCAAGCTATTTGTCTAAATGGCAGTTGGCCCGGTTGTCCCTGAATGATTTGCATTGCTACACTTTTTGCCGCAATGTCTAGCTGTCAAGATCGAGATATATTCTCTATAGACCGGTAAGATGCCTTCACCTATTTGAATCTTTTATTCTGCTTGGATAATTTTCCAAAAACATGTTTTAGATGTTTTCATATCGATAGTTTCTTTTTTATATGCACTTGTGTCTAATGTAGTTAGTTAGTGTTTTACAAAGGGATTTTGGCATGAGATATTCTTATTGACTGGTTTTCTAGCAAATCATATTCATTAACGATATTAATGTCTTAAGTAAAGGGACATGCTCAGAGTAGGTCCTTCAAATATCCCAACATAGCTCCAGGAAGTTGCATAATTCTCCTAACTCTTGGCTAACATTGGGAAGATTCCTTCATTTTGCCCATTTGACTGCTGTAGGTGCAGGTGTTGCAGTGCTGGTGCTGGTGTTGTGGCTATTGGTAGCCTGCTTGTGCTTGCTGTTGCTACTGGTGGTGTGTAATTTTATGAAAACATTGTAGGTCTTTTTGTAATAGTCTTTTATTGGCAGATTGTTTCTCCTATTGCGAGACTTCTTTATCTACTACAGGTCTCTTCTCTTCAAACTTGTTTTCAAGGTGTTAATTCTTACTAGCATAAACATTTACAGTTCATAGATTTTAGAGGAGACATAGAGAAAATGTTGTATGATGGGAACTCTACCTTTCTTTTTATAGAAAGAGGTGGGAAAATAGTAGAAGAATCCAAAGATAATAATTAAAGAGGAAGTAAAGTATGAAAGTATAATCCCCATCCTCCACTCATTATTATTTGAACACTCCCCCTCAAGATGGAGGATATATATTGTGTATGCTCAGCTTGGAAGCACAAAGATAAAAAATGGTTCTTGTAAGAGGTTTGGCAAAAATACCAGCAACATAAACTGTATAAAATAGTGATTTGAAGCACTTCTGCTTGCAGTGTTCCAACTAGTATAATAAACCTCACTTCAACATAGCTGCCCACAAAGGAGGATCGAGATGACTGTCTCAGAATGCCCTGCGCACCCAACTTCCATTTCAAGTGATTGACATCCATTTCAAGTGAGTGAATGACTGCACCAGTGTTTGGGGAAGGAGTGCTTCGTGGAAGAGTGATGAATGAAACATGTGCTGTCTGGATCGTAGCATCAATCATCCTCGAATTTCAGCAAAATTTTAGGTTTGCTGGCCCACCGATTTTGAAACCCTCCATGTATTCTGAGTTCCAGGATTCTGCTCATATGTTTCTCCATATTTGCATATTTTGATGCTAGACACCAGTGTTTGCAAATCTCTCATGATTTTGCCTTAATATTTTCTTGTTTTTTTTCCTGTTAAAAGATATCTTTCTTATGTTTCTTTGACGAGTCTTCTTGTTTTTCGAAAATGTCGAGATTCATGCTTTGTAGGTGGTTTCATATATTGATTGTATGCATCTTTTGAAAGCCGAAAAAGCATCTTTGTTTAGGTTACAGGGGCTTGTAATGTTTCTTATAAAAAGACAACACATATACAGCCATCGTATATGGGCAGCTCTAATTGACTGTAACTGTTAGAGTAATTATATTATTTAGTCTTTTAATTATCCTGTTTATGTAAATTGCCCATAGAGCTTTTCTTCTATATAAGAGAGCTCTAAGGTTAATGGAATTTATCTTGCTTATTCCCTTCAACATGGTATCTAAGCGACGGCCCTAGACCGGAGTTCTCGAAATCCTAACCCTATCCCACCCCACCCGCCCCCTCTCTCTCTCTCGGAATCGGCGCCGCCCCACCCCTCTCCCGCTGCACGCACGGCTCGCGCGCCTCCTGCGCGTGAAGCCTCGAGTGCGCATCTCCGATCGCGTGCGCATCTCCGAGGGCTTCTCTCCTTGCACCACCGTGCGCGTGAAGCCTCGAGTACACCGTGGGGCTTCTCCGATCAGCTCCACCGTGCGCGTGAAGCCTTGCTAGCGGTCGAAGTTTCGTGTGCTAGCCCTTCTGGCTGGCCCTCTGACTTGCGCGTGAAGCCTTGTCGCGTGAAGACTCGCGCGTGCCCTTCTGACTAAGGGTGCGCGTGTGCTAGCGGTTCTTCTCGCGCACTCCCTAAACAGAGGTTTCGTCCGTGGTATGGAGGGCGTTGTGATTTGAGTCTACGTTCATAACGGCCTTCCTATATGTTCACGTAGACATTATTGTCTAATTGTGTAACCCCAGTCGCAGAATATTGCTGTCATCATGACATACAACAAGGTTGATCTTCCGTCTCTGGGTGCTTTTAAAGGTGCAACACCCGTTGTGAAAATGGACGGCACTAACTATGAACTGTGGGCCATGCAGTTCATGAGTCTTATGCAATGCAATGGCAAGAAGCACATCCTCACACAAGAGGAACCTGTTGAGAAGACTGGGGTTAACGCCTCATGGGAGGCGGACGATGCATATGCACGTGTATGGTTATCAGGTACCGTGTCCATGGAGATAGCCAACGACATTCCGAGTCAACCCACTGCGAAGGCTATGTGGGATATCCTCGCTGCCACATATTCTCCGACGAAGAACGAGTCCAAGATCTTACAACTCCAGCATGACATCTTTACTATGAAACAAAACGACCGTCCTCTTCATACCCTGTATACCTTTCTGAGGGGTATGTTTGAGAAGCTTCACGGGTACATCCCATTGACAGTCACACCAGAGCAGTTGAAGGCATATAGGGACTCAGTGATGACAGGGGTATTTCTAGCCGCCCTTGATCAGGAATATGATGCTGCCAGAGTACAGATTCTTACAGATGCTACCATACCTCCTATGGAAGAGGCCTATCGTAGGTTGAGCAGACTCTCCATATCTCATGGCGGATCTCAGATGTCCTCAGCCATGGCAGCATCTCGTGGCAAGGGAGGATCTCCACAGTTTTGAGGTAGAGGTGGTCATGGCAGAGGAGGAGGTTACAGACCTCCTCGACAGCCGTGCACTTACTGTCGCAGGCCTGGTCACACTGAGGAAACATGCTATTCTAAGCATGGGTTTCCTCCTACTACAACACGTGTGGTGGAGCAATCTCAGCAGGATGGGGGTCCTTCCCATGTACCGGATCAGAGGTTCGAGGAGATTGTGGTGCGGCTTAGAGAGATCATGCCAGGTCAGGGGCAAGCAAGTACATCAGGATCTTCAGAGATAGCAGGTTCGACATCAGCATCCACGTCGGTTACATCATATGCTCTTACTAGTTGTTACAGAGCAGATCTATCAGAATGGATCATGGATTCAGGATCATCTCATCATTTATGTGGTGATAAAAAGCAATTGGACGTGTTTAATGCATTTCAGACTGGGCGATCTGTGGTGATAGTTGATGGGACACACTCTCCCATTACTGGTCAGGGGGAGGTGCAGTTGACCTCTGCGATACGGCTTCAGAATGTTCTTTATGCTCCGGATTTTTCAATGAATTTACTATCGATTAGTCAAATCACTAAAGATTTACATTGTCGTGCCATATTTGACCCATCTGCTCTTGTGTTTCAGGACATCCTAACGGGCAGAGTGATTGGAACTGGCCGTGAGCAAGGGGGTCTCTATAGACTGGTGCAGTCTCCTCATGCTGATGTCTCTTCTATTAGTGCTGGATCTGTCTCTCCTTACACATGGCATCTCCGCTTTGGTCATCTTCCGTTGCAAAAGATGGTCCATATCCTTCCACAGATTTCTCCCAGGTCTACTTTTCAATGCGAGGCGTACCAGCTTGGGAAACATCACCGGTCGTCGTTTCAGAGTCGTCTAGGTCCAAGTCGTCATGGTCTGTTTGAATTACTTCATTTTGATATTTGAGGTCCTAGTCGTGTCCCTGATCTTCAAGGGCACAGGTTTTATCTTGTTGCTATCGATGATTTCTCTAGGCTATCTTGGGTCTTTCTTCTTAAAAATAAATCTGATGTTGGTCATGGTATTCAGTCTTTTATTATTGAAATAAAAAATATTTTCTCTACTAAAGTGAAGTACATACGGTCTGACAATGCTCTAGAGTTGTGTAGTACCCAACTTTCAAAATTTCTTATATCTCATGGGTTTGTGCATTAGACGTCTTGTGCATATACCTCCCAACAGAATGGGGTGGCTGAACGGAAACATCGTCATTTGTTGGATATGACCAGAATCTTTTGATTCAGAGCCGTGCCCCTCACTCCTATTGGGGGGATGCGGTTCTAACTGCTTGCTATCTGGTTAATCGCATGCCTTCGTCAGCGTTAGGGGAGAAGATCACGTTCTTGACTGCTTTTCCTGAGACAGATCTTTTCTCCCTAACACCACGTGTTTTTGGGTCTGTTGCGTTTGTTCATTGCTTCTCTCCTGGTCTTGACAAGCTCTCTCCCAGAGCAGTCAAATATGTGTTTGTGGGATATTCAAAAACCCAAAAAGGTTGTCGGTGTTTTGATCCAGTTCGACGACGGTACTATGTTAGTGCAGATGTCACCTTCTTTGAGTCCATTATGTATTTTTCTCCTACAGGTGACAGACTCACTCACTCAGAGGAAGGGGACAATTTCTATGTGCCTCCTCCTCCATCTGTTCCATGCTCTACTCCGACATCACCACCACCATCACAGCCCAATCCACCACCACCACCACCACCACCACCAACTACTACTATTTTTTATCCTCAGGTCTATCAACGTCGGCCCTCTGCTCATGTGCCTCCTCCATCATCCAGCACGCCCGAGGTATGTACTGATCATTTGAGTTCTTCTGATGGCACAGGTGATTTGCATGCACAGATGGATGTACAGGTTACAGATGATTCTACTCCTCCAGTTGTTGACCTAGATATCCCTATTGCCCATCGAAGGCAGAAGCGTGCTCGGACGATGAATCCCAAATATTGGATGGACTTTGGCTCTCAGGCTTCGTTGGAACATTTATCTCCGGACTTTCGTCAGTTTGTTGTTGGGTTATCGGCAGTGGAGATCCCACGGTCATATCAGGAGGCACTACAGAGCGGTCCGTGGCGTTTAGCTATGGAGGAGGAGATGGCGGCATTGCAGTCGCATGGTACGTGGAGTGTTGTGCAACTTCCACCAGGTGCTTCAATTGTGGGCAGCAAATGGGTCTTTACAGTTAAACATCGGGCTGATGGTACGGTTGATAGATACAAAGCCAGGTTGGTTGCTCGTGGGTTCACCCAAACATGGGGTGGACTATCAGGAGACGTTTTCTCCAATAGCACGACATTCTACCCTATGGGTTCTCATTGCAGTTGCTGTTGTCCATGACTGGCCCCTATTTCAGTTGGATGTCAAGAATGCTTTCTTGTATGGTGACCTGCAGGAAGAAGTTTATATGCAGCAGCCACCAGGGTTTGCTGCTGAAGGGGAGTCAAGTATGGTATGCCGTCTTCATAAGGCCATATATGGCCTGAAGCAGAGTCCAGGAGCCTGGTTTCAGAAGCTCTCGGAGTTGATTGAACAAAAGGGCTTCGTCAGATCTACAACATATCATACTCTCTTTGTAAAGAGAGACCAGTGAGGTACTGTGATCATCTTAGTGTATGTTGATGGTATTGTTATTACTGGCAGTAATGAGCAGGGCATTCAAGCAGCCAAAGATTTTCTTAGCGAACAGTTTGTTACGAAGGATCTGGGTACACTTCGTTACTTTTTGGGGCTAGAGTTTGCGCGAAACGAGCAAGGCATGGTAATGACACAAAGGAAGTATGTTACTGATCTTTTATCTGAGACATGTATGGCAGGGTGTAGACCAGCTGCTACTCCTATGGATCCTAATGTCAAACTTTATGATGATGACTCTGAGGAGGTAGACAAGAGACGATATAGAGAGCTAGTGGGAAAGTTGTTGTATGTTACTATTACCCGACCAGATATATCCTTTGCGGTTAGTAGGGTAAGTCAATTCATGGAGCAACCCAGGCAGGCTCACATGAATGCTGTTTTTATGATCTTGAGATATCTGAAGTCATCTCTAGGTCTGTTCTTCTATTTAGAAGAGATACCTCTATATCCGTCACAGGTTGTGCTGATGCAGACTATGCTGGGTGTCCTAATGATAGAAAGTCAACTTCAGACTTTATTGTATTTGTTGGCAGCTCACCGATAGCTTGGAAGAGTAAGAAGCAAACCGTCGTGGCTCGATCCAGTGCAGAGTCAGAATATAGGGCAATGGCCCAAGGTAGTGCTGAGATGATGTGGGTTAAATCTGTTTTGACTGATTTAACTATTGATGTTCCTCTTCCTATGCATCTTAAATGTGATAATCAAGCAGCCTTGTTTATATCCAATAATCTAGCCTTCCATGAGAGGACAAAGCACATTGAAGTGGATTGTCATTATACGCGGGACTTAATTCAAAAAGGGCTTATTTCAACTTCTTATGTATCATCAGGAGAGCAAGTTGCAGACATGTTCACCAAGGCTCTTGCTAGGGGTCCATTTCATCTCTGTTGTTCCAAGCTGAGCATGTTAGATATATATGCTCCAGCTTGAGGGGGAGTGTTAGAGTAATTATATTATTTAGTCTTTTAATTGTCCTGTTTATGTAAATTGCCCATAGAGCTTTTCTCATATATAAGAGAGCTCTAGGGTTAATGGAATTTATCTTGCTTATTCCCTTCAACAGTAACATGTAACAAAGTGTGCCCCTATGTATAGAAACTGGGTAATATACTTTCTAAGACATATATCCATATTTTATCACATAATATATGATGAGGAATAAGTAAAACCTCCTAATTGCACATCTATCTTAGCTTACAAGTGTGCAATTCTTTCTTATTTATTGATTAAATGATATTAGAAATCTTAATTAATTTAAAAATAAATTTTCAAATCAATATCATGATTTTCAACGGTGTTAATAAAAATATATGCCAAATTCTTTGAATTTTCGTTTTGGAGCTAAACCAAAATCTGCCAATTAAGTTCATGGTGTGGATGACTTATCAAAACGAAGCAGACCTTTGCGTGTTTCTCTACAAACATAATGACAAATAAAATACATTCACATTGAGCCCGCATTGTCCACTTAATAATTCTCATGTTAACAAAACACTGCAATATACTTGCAGCATGTTTCTCCTAGTTGAACCCTGGATGAAGTAGATACAATCATTTGCATACTAGAGCACCTTACATGTAATTATCCAGAAGAACCCCTTGGGAACCCTGAAAATAGAACCCTAATGCATGCATCAGATGTATATGCATTGCCCACACATCCACCACCGAAATGAACGTCGACACTAGAGGACAATTTTGCCTTGCACCCCTTTGAGGTCGCACTTACGTGCCGTTAAGGTTGATGATATTTGTGTCGACTCAAATAATCCAACCAAATGATTGAAATGGTTATATGAATCGTGTATCGAGTTAGTTGATGGCTCTAACATCTTCCACCTAACTCACACAAATAACCCAGACTACCATTTTGGCCGACTCTTATTATCCGTTCCCAAAACAAAGAAAAAAGGGAGGGAGGTTGTTGAACCAATACCCCTTGATCTATTTGCAATAGGAGTAGGAATTGTGTTTCCTTTCTAAATAGGACTAAGAGGAGAGAGAGGAGGCAAAAGTAGTATAAATAAGGCCCCATGCATGGTATTGGGGATCATCCCAACACACAAGCATCTCTCTCTTCTTTCTTAGTTCTCTCTCTCCAAGCAAGGAGAGAAGCCACCCGCGCAAGGCATGAGGAGTAGTCCGTGCAAGATGCGAAGAGCAGCCTGCAGGGACGTGAGGTGCATCCACGCGAGGAAGAATCATGTACGAGGAGGGACAACTCGTGACAACGAGAAGTAACGGTATTGTGTTCTCCAAGTACAAAGCGACAATTATCTAATTTTGTTCTTGAACTGAGAAGATATTGTGCCATCTTATTTTTCCGACCTAGTGGATTTGTTGTGATCGTGCCCCATTGGTTTTTCCCCTCTCTCACATCGAGGAGGGTTTTCCCACATAAAATTTCTCATCTCTCCGTGGTTTCTTGATTATTGTGCTACGAGTATTTTGCTTGCTTCCCGTGTGGGGAACGTTCCGCTGCTAGTCATCCTTTACAGGATAGGTTAAGGGAATCTCCGTGATTTCCCAACAAGTGGTATAAAAGCTCGAGTTGTCGAGATGGGGAAGGATGACGAAGGCACAATAACCAAGCTAACGAGCATGAATTGGAAAATATGGAGGGCCAAGATGGATGGCATCTTGTATTGCAAGGACCTCCATGATCCAGTGGATGAAGAAACATCTAAGCCCGATAGCATGTCTGCAGGTGACTGGAAGAAGCTGAACAAGAAAGCAGTCGACACCATCCAGAAATGGCTGGAATTATCAGTACTCCACCATGTTGTAGAAGAGACATATGCAAAGAAACTATTGAAAAAACTGGCAGAACTTTATGAGCAGAAGAAGACCACCAACAAGGCATTCTTGATTCGGAAGTTGGTGAATCTGAAGTACAAGGACGGGATGAAGATTGCTGAGCACTTGAATGAGTTTCAAAGTCTCATCAATCAATTGAATACCATGAGCATGATGCTAGATGATGAATTGCTGGCGCTTCTTCTACCGAGTTCCCTACCAGACAGTTGGGAAATCCTGATGATTATTGATGAGTGCGCTACCGACTAGGGTTAAGTGCCAAGATAAATCAATGGTCGTTGTGACCCCAATCAATAGGCAGACTCAACAAGAAGAATAAAAATCACTCAAGAAGATCAAACAATCAAGCAAAATGTAAGCGGTTTCGCTATTATTTTTACATGGTATAGCAACCAGGGTCGAACACAAGGAGTACGGAAATGTATGAAGTAGTCAAATCTCAGAAAATGAAATAAAACATTTTTAATGGCTTTTAATCTTGCAATTTTTTATATTTTTAATAAAAAATAAAATCTAGCAAATAAGAAAACAAGGCACACGACAATCTTTTTGTATTTTTAATTTAGGTCAAAAATGCTCAGAAAATTATAATAAAAATATTTTTAGATTTTTAATATTTTAAAATGTTTTTTTGTAACTTTTTGGAGTTTTGCAAATGTTTTTAGAATTTTATAAAAGTCATATAATGACTAAAACCACTAACAGTGCACACCTAGGATTAAATTGTAATTTAAATTTATTTAAGAAGCCCTAAAATCCTGGGGAGAATTTTATGTTGAACTAAAAATAAAATGCTACAAATAGGAACTGAAATGATTTTTATTTTATTTTTATTGAGATTTTATTATTTTTATAAGTTTTAGTTCTTTTGCAATTTTTAGGGTTTTATAAGGGGTTTCAAAACAGAAATGCTACTGAAGATAAATCATAACAAAACACACTATCATGAATTTTTGTGGAGTTTTTAAGACAATTTTTCGAATTTTTATGGGTTTTTGTAAATAAACATGACACTTTTTAGGGTTTTTTTTTAATTTTTCAAAAACATTAAATGCAACAAAATTAATCTACAAAATTATCATAAATACTACATGTTTACAGGGGCCAACACTAATTTCTAGAGAATTTTGGGGGTTAATTTGGTATTTATTTAATCAAATAAAAGATAAGTAGCTTACAGGGACCTACTTGCAATAAAGTAGAGCTAGGAGCCAAACAATGAGACAAATCGAAAGTCCAGGGCCTTAAATGCACAAAGTCCGTTTAAATCACGTACATGCTCATTATTCTACGCATAAGGGTACAAATGCAATATTTCAAAAGATAATATCCATTCCATAACAACAAAGAAATCTAAGGTAAAAAGCGCAAATGATCCAAAACTCACGTGAGCACACACGCGCTTCCAACTCAGGCGGACTAAAATACAAATAACAGAAAGTACGAGGCCCAGTATGCAAATTATCTAAATTAAAATAAACTGCAAAAAATATTTACAGGATTTAATAATAAATGCAAAGAATAAAGGGGCCTAAGTGATATTTACTCCTTATTAAGAGCTATCCAACGGTAAAGAGAGATCAACTTATGATGGATGGTCTGGATCCAAGGACACCTCTTCGACGATGAATGATGAATCTCGGATTCATCACTCTAAATCTCATTTATTAAGCTCAATTCCCTCAAAATCATCAGCATTTCTGCATTTATTATGCATAATTAGCATTCATGCATGTTTTCATAAGAGTTGCATTTTATCCATTATGTTTGCACAAAATAAGAAGCCAAAAATCTCAGCCAAAATTGACCTGTAAATAGCCTAACTTCCTGGATTTTTAACTCCTTCATGCTAACTCCGAATGATCCAAAACTACCTCCACTGTGTACATATCACTAACAAGAATAAATAAAAAAATACAAAAAAATCACTACCCCTGTTAAGTGGACCAAAAACCCAAACTCTAGTTTCAGTATTTTCGGACTAAAAGCCTCATATCTTTCCCATCCAGTGTCCGATTTGATCCTACTCACTTTTGAACTAATGTACATTCAATTATCTTCAAAACAAGACCAATTTCAAGTGAACCCGACCTCGTATGTGAAAGTTGGGTTTTGGGCCTCTTTTGTACATTGTGTATTTTAGCGGTTTTTGACCTGATATTTTATGTGCATATTTTCTTAATTAATAGAAGTAAAAAAATATATTTAGATGTCTTTATTTATCTTTGATTTTTCAATATTTGTCCGGATTTTTATCTGGTTTAAAAATGACAAAAAAATTATAAAACCCAAAAATCTAGGTATTCTATGTATATAGGATACCCCAAAAATTCACTTTGTGCATTTGATCGATTTGGGATTTGATGTCTTCATGAAAGTTGTAGATCTCATCGAGACGAGCATTTTTCATGAAGGGACTTTTTCTATCCAAGGTCATTTGCTATTTATTTTTGATTTTACAAACTATTTATCTTCGATTTTTCTGGTGCTGACATGTGGCAGCCCTTGAGGCCGCCACGTGTTAGCATTTTTGGCTCCTTTTAAATATCGTTTTTATAAAAAAATTAATTAAGGCCACCACGTGCGAGGCACGTGCCTCCCAGACATGCGCCAAGCACGTGCGCCCCTCTCCTCTCTTTCGTCTGCCACGTGGCCACAGCAGGGCCGTCCGATCTCGGCCGATCGGACGACCCCTGCTCTTCTTCTTCTTCCACCCACTTTTCTCCTTTGCACCGGCTTCCGCCCCTCTCCATAGCTTCCGCCACAACTCTCGCCAACCGCCAACCGCTCTACAACCGCCTCCCCTGCATCTCTCGCCGCCAACCGCCTCGCGCCTCCCTCGCCGCGAATCCCGCGCTCGCAGGACCTTCCTTCTCCTACCCCGGACGACCCCCCCTATTTAAGAACCGCCAGCACCGCCATGTTCGACATCCGCCGGTTGCATCCCTTAGCCACGGAGCTCTGTGGTGACAACCCGAGCTCTGCTTTCGTACTGACGAGATCCGGCAACCTCCCCGATGCTATTGTAGCACTGCGGTGTCCTCCACCTGCTACTACCTCGCTCTGGCCGCCTTTAACGCTGTTGAGCCAATGCCTCCGCAACTTCACTTCTATCCTACAACTTCATCAACGCCACCTTCCTCGTCATCTTCTCCGACGCTACTCCATAAACGCGCCACCTTCATCGACGACCACTGGCACCACCTTCGAGCTTCATCAATGACGACGACTACGCCATCACCATCTCCAGCTACTTCGCCGGTGACGCTTCATCCTTCACCGCCATCAATGACCTCCAGGAAATCCACAGCTGCAGCGCCCTCGCCACCTCCTGGCGGGAGCCAGGAGACGCCTTCATCGACCTCACTGCCAGGAGCCTTCAGCGTCAACATCCACCAGGTGCTCCGCCCGGCCTTCCTTCGCCTTGGCCGGGCAGCTCCGCCAGGAGGGGTCGGGCCTCCTCCGTCCTTCCACACCGCCGGGCCAGGCGTGAAGCCCGAGACCCCCGCCACGTGTCACGCACGTGAGGGCGGGGGGACGTCAGCAATACATCAGCCACCCCGCGGGTCACGTGCCTAGCACGTGACCGCGTGGGAAATTTGCAAGTCACTCCCTGACCTTCCTCGTATTGGCATAAAAGTCCAGAACACCAGGGTCACGTGCTTGGCACGTGACCTCTGGTTAAATTGCAAAAAATCCCCCAGGATTCTTGGTAATTACAACTAGGCCCTCTCCTGTACTTTTATTTATTATATTTATATTGCATCTGTACCCTTGACTCTACATTTAGTTTTGAACCTCTTTATTGCATTATTTTTTATCAAAAATTGGCATTGTGTTCCTCAATTAATTCTCTACGTTTTGATATACTGTGGATATTTTTATGATTGATGGTTAATTAATAATTAATTATTATATGGAAAATTGCGAATTTTGCTCATTTTATGCTCTTAAATTTGTATTTGCTTAACCATTGCTCCAAAAATCTTGAAAAATCACAGATTGTAGAGTTAATTGTGCTTGACATTGTGCCAAAAAAGATTTGCATTTGCATGCATAATTTGCCCTGTAAAAATCATTTTGCATAATTCAGTATTTAATTTTTAATAGATATTAAATCCCACATTTTTGAGGTTTAGGATTTTTCTGAGATCCATCACCTAGTGATAGATCTTAGATAATTTTATCCCCTAAAAATAATAGGTTTAATATTTATTATAATTAAATATTGAAAATCATTCTGTTTGCATTTAAAAATTCATAAAAAAAATCCATATTGCATCCAAAAATTCCAAAAAAATTACAGTGCATTCATTTCATCATAATTATCATCTCGGCCAAGTTTCATATTTTTCGAACATCATTTGAATGTAATTTGCATTTTAGTCCCTAAAATAGGCCGAAATTGCATCTTGCATCCCTTATTTACATTAAAAATTCTAAAAAAAGACCGCCTCGAAAAACCGTGTACGATTCTTGATAGACATAACTCTAGGGGTTCGTTTGGTTGTAGGGTTGGGCAGGGTTGGGTTGGTCCAACCCGGGTTACCCCTCCAACCAAACAGCCCAATCCTCCTCACAGTTTACTATTTACAGGGGTACCCCTTCCCAACCCAACCCTGCCCAACCCTGCAACCAAACGAACCCTAGATTGTTCCTTTGACTCCTTGTGATCGACCTTGGGACTTGTCCAAGTAAAATAAACATAAAACCACTCGATTAACAATTGAATAATTATTTGTGGTTATTTCTTGACCGATTCTGATCGCCGCCTACAACGAACGACACTTTTATTTTTTTAGCATGAATAATTAAGAACATCTTTTTAAAGTCACGATCTCAGTACCCATCAGATGGCGCCGTTGTCGGGGAGGCAAACGACTTAGTTTTGTGTTTTGAAAATTTTTGTTCGGTTTTCCGCATTCGGGTAGTCTGATCCCCGAATTTTTCATTGTAAATTCTATATTTATTTCCTGCTTTTATTTTCAGCATTTATTTCTTTTCTTTTATTTTTGATTATTTTTAAGTCACTCTCTTACATCTTCTCTCTTATTTTTCTTGCGAGGTACCCGGTATACGTGGAGCGGTTTTTCAAGAAACCGAAGCATCTTCACTGACTTCCGAAAAGCCACAATTAAATTAAGATCGAGTCGAGTCGTGAGAGAGCGTAGAGTCTAGGTTTTTAATTTCTGCAATTTTTAATTTTGTAATTAATTGCTCATTTACAACAGTGTCCGTTTGGACTCTTGCGTGTGTAAAAAGACTCTGAACTTTTCTGTGGTGTGTCGTGGCATGTTTCAATCTCCGGTGAGGGTGGGGCCTGACTTGAGTGGCGATTAGGATAGACCTGCACATACGGCTCTCAAAGAGCATTTTAATTTTTTATTGTGCTTGTAGGAATTAGGCCACACTTCACATTAATTGAGATGCACATAGATCGTTCAACTTAGCCAAATTCAACTCATATCTTTCTCGCTAATAGAACTTTCTACTTAAGTGCGATTTTTCATCGGCTTGCATACATTTAGAATAAAATTTCAATTTCTTTCTAGCATCCCACATGGAGATTGTGAGGATTCACTGTAAGTTTTCTAACTGAGCATTCATCATAGTTTTCCGCGTGCATCGACTTTTTTCGAATTTCTCCCTCTTATTTTATCACATAATTTTAAAGGAAATTGGGACTGGACGATAGACGTGTATTATTGTGCTCATTTAATTCTTTAGTGATCACCTAATTAAAATTAGGACTGCTAAATATAGCCGATTTCAAAATAACCCATAAAATCAAGAATTTTTGCGGGAGAGCAACCCTGACCTTGGATTATTTTATTTTTTCTGAGTGAGCGAGAGACGACACTTAAGGCTAGAGCCCAAATCTGGATTTTCATCTTGACTACTGATTCTGCCAAAAACGATTAGCTACTTCTCAGTGAGGATCTACGGGTAGCCGGTAAACGGTCCGGATTTCCTTAACCGAGTAGGTGATTTAGAGGACACTGCGTAAGGCTCCATCCTCAAGTAACACAGGTAGCCATTCTACGGTCCGTACTTACACCCATACTGGCTGAAGGTAGATGCAACTAGTCGAAGAATTCGGACCAGTCATTACGAAAACTTCGGCACCTAACAACTCGCTAAATTTTTTCCAAGATTATTTTATCACCAATTAAAATTGAAAAGATAATATCCGAACTCTTACGGCTTCATTGTGTGTGTTGGTGAACCCGGTGTCTGATTTGTGTTTGCATTGGTGTGCGTGAACCGATTTTGAAGATCAACAACCACACATTTGATAAAATTTCTTTTGACTATCCCGTACAAACATCTCTCTCCTTTCTTGATTTAAATTTCATCATGGAACTCTTATCCAATAACTCTTGCAGACCCAACCCCTCATTCCTTTCGGCTCTTTCAAAATGACCGAACATTTATCTGAAAATCCATCAAAGCTATACTATGAAAATGAATTTGTCTCGGTTAGGCCCAAATCAACCAAATCCTCTTCTCTCAATAATCCTCCAACATTTGCATGAGACTTTCACCTGCGGATGAATTCAGCCTCCTCATTGAATTTCTATTCGCATCGTCTGACCACACATGACCATCTACCATCTTAGACTGAACCGTCTTATTATCGGATTCTCGCTGATGAGCCATTTCAAAATCAAAATACCTTTGAGTCTCATGACAGGCAGAGAAACCAAACCCAGATGGAAATACCCAAACTTAATGATCATCAGCGTTGGATTGACCATGACGAACCCCTCTTTAGACATGATACTCATACAGAGGATTGGACTGACCACATAGAAACATATAAACCATGTATGCTGACTCCACAATATCAAGGTCTGACCAATAATGATCAAAGGATTGAACTCTACTCAGACCAACTACACATGCTTGAACCATATGATTAGAAGAGAAATTTTTGAGGAGGCCTCCTTCCATAATTTTTGAGGAGAAATTCTCAGAAAATAATGATCATATGTCGGATATTTCAAGAAACTCTCCTCTCAGCACAAACGGGAAAATGGAAGATGAAATTATCGAACACACACCGACTGCTTCCATGATTGATCATGAACAGAATTTTGAGTATAATATTTCGAGGATAAATAAGAAATTTGAATTAATGGAGGAAAAATTCAGAAATTTTACTGACCGGCTCAATTTATTTTATGAGAGCTCGGACATAAAAATGAATGAGGAAATAATTGGATCTCATGCCAAAAATTTTGAGGATATTCAGAAACCTAGGGATGATTCTGACATCGACACCTCTACATACTACTTTCCCAGGAATGATTATGCCTCTGACTCCTATTTTGAACATCACTGCCGCTGCTCATCTGAAGAACACACCACATCACCACGTCACACAGAAAATACCAAAAAATGGGAATATTTGAAAATCACAAAAAAATCGAAAATCTCGAGAAATACATAAAAATTGAAACTGAAGAAGATCTGAAGAATTTGGATCCTGCCTACGGGAAGCACTAGGAAAGAAATTGATTTTTGAACGTCCCTTTCTACAGTCCATTGAACACTTCCCCGATCATAAAAGATTTGTAATGGACAAATTAACTATGCAAAAGTCGGGCACGATTAGAACAAAGACTGAAAGACATATCTTGTTAATGGCCTCCTCCTTGGTGTTAAGGGAAAGAGCCGCATAGTGAAGCGGTTGCCCAGATTTGACTGTGTAATCAAAGACACAATTTTCACCCATACTCGGATTGATGACGATTCACAGATCAATATCCTCCCGACCTCTGTATTCCATGAACTCAAACTCGGACCGATTCAGAAGATACGAGAGATTGTTCAGTTGGCTGACCGATCAATAAAGCGGCCGAGAGGAATCATTTCTATCATCATGACATTCCTAGGTGCTCCGCTCAAAGAAGAATTCACGATCTTTGATATTGAGCATCAAGGAGAATTCACCCAGTCTCCAATCATTCTCGGAAAGCCATTCTTAGCATTGGCTAAGGCAATTATTGATTGTGAGACTCGAAAAATTAATTTACAGCACTTAGATCTGACCCTGTCTTTTAGGAACCACGATCTTATGAGGCAACCCACGAAGTTCCCGACAACCGTAACCATGAAGCGATAGAAGAGCCCTACCCCGCAGCCACACCTGAGATAGTGGTTGTTGATGAGACTATTGGTTTAGAGACTCTCCCTCCTGCTCCATTCCCAGTTACTCTCACCACGGAGAATCGAGTATATGAATCATATGATCCGGAGACTTATGCATGATCGCACCCTGGGTCGACCTATTCTGACTACCTTGATCACATCAACTCGACACATGAATGCTCCAATATCAAATCAATTGAAAACGAACATGCAGAGACTCTCCCCAGTATTCCAATTCCTGCAGATCTCAAAAAATACAAATCCTTCTACTATGATCCTGAAACATATGCATGGTCGCACTCTGGAGCAACATTTACTGAATACCTGGACCAAATCATCCCAAATCGAGAGTGCACCAACATTCAAAAAACCAAGAACAAACACGCAGGATGAAAACCGACTAAGGAGAATTCCAATGGCTATTCATCTGGATACTCAAGTGAACCGACACCTTCACGAAACAATAAAAAGAAAGTCACCTTTGACCTTTCGAAAGAGGAATCAGCTGATAATCCCTCATCAAGGCCGGAAAAGGTAATCTACATGAGTGAAGTCTGTTCGGTAGCTCTAAAGCCATATCTTCGCAAGGATACAAAATTCAATTCTCGTTGGGCAACTCCCGTTCCTAACTATTATTCATCCAAAGCTGATGCTCCTACCTTCTTCAAGTACACTGGAATTATTTCGTATGAGCTGACTGAGACCCATGCTTCTGAGTATTCATTCGAGGACAAACTGATTGACCCCAAGAAGGAACGAATCCTGAGGAAATAACTGAAGAAACAAAAAGACATGAATATTTAGAGTATGTCTAATTTTGAATACTACTCCTCTGAGGATAATTTCGATGATGGATATCTTTCATCTGACTCAAACACTTCATCTATTATCCATCATGATTTTTCTGAGGATGGCACTGATCATAGTTGGGAATCATATGCTTCATCTCCGTCCTGTTATTCCGATCTCCCATCACAGGCTCAAAAGAAGATCAGTCGAAAACCGCCTTAATCCTCAGCTACCCACCCTCCCTCCCGACCACATCGGCCTCCTTGTACAGCTTCTTCCTCTACTTAGGCCAAGGTCTAAGTATAGGGGGGGACCGATGCCATCTGTATATATCATTTCCCTGGATCACACTCTTTCTCACGATCGCTCCATTTCCACCCTTCTTCTATACTTAGGCTGACCAGAGCCTAAGTATAGGGGGAACTGACATCCACCTGAATATACTCTCCTCATTCACATATCCCGACCACTTCATTTTTCTCTTCATTTTTTTCACTCCCTTATGCTTAGCCCGAGCTATGTCTTCTTTCCGCTTCTTGTGCTCTGAGGACACAACACTCGCTAAGTATAGGGGGGTCTGTGTATATACTTCGTATATATTTTACCCATATCTCGTACTTTCACATAAGTCTATATGTATTTGCGGGGTGGGTAACTAACTTGAAAAAAAAGGGAAGAAAAAGAAGAGTTTTTCTACTAACACTAACCTTGCCCAAAATTTTTGAAAAGAAAAAAATTGGCTTCTTATTTCATTTTTGCATCAAAAAAAATGTGTCTACATTTCACACACCTGCACTTCATCTAGCATCGCATTCATGTTTATCTGTGAGAAGTCATTGGGTTCTGAACCGAGTTGTGAGCAGAAACCGAGAGTGGTCTGGACTTGACCTTAATCCACTTAATTTTCAGAGGAAATTCATCGAGAAATAGGATTTTAAGACCTTCATGTCTTTTGACTTAAATCTTTAAGTTCCACATGACAATGTGCAGCGTTTGACTCTTAGTGTCTAACCTGGTCTCTTCATTCTGGGTACAACTTTGGAATAAGGAATTAATTTGTACTCTCGCACTATGCACTTAGCTCAACTCAGATGAGATGCTGGAATACTGTGTGGGTCTCTTTTCTGGTAGCGTGGAAATCTAAAGACTGGAGTACGAGTTGAAATAAAGCTTCAAAAAAGGGATGGACGGCTGGGCACAATTTTTTATAAGACCCCAAAAAATTACATAACAAAAAGACTCTATATTCGTAGGGGCACAACAAGATCCAAGCAGAACCACCAAAAATTCCAAATACAAAGAAGCATTCTACCAAATAAAATCTGACCAAAAAGGTCCAAGCTTCAAGAAACATGCAGATCTTGATGGAGATTCGGCTACACTGGCCATCTTCACAAGGAGAGGTGACTACACTAGCCACCCTCCAGTTCTTTTCCCCTTCTTCTAACTTCTCTCCCAATTAGATTGTGAACACAGCGCGACCGACCTTAGAAGGAAATACCCGACTCCCCGAGGACGAGTTACTGGAGAGGAGAGGAGCATGGTAGTCCGGCACTCTGGATGGGAAGAGCTAAAACCCTTCACACACATGAGTCGGTTGTTCAATGTTCATAGGGTATACTTTGGGAAGAGGATTGATCTAAGATGACTTCTGAGCCTAAACTGTAACAATGATGTATAGAACTTGAGGGATGTTGATTTTAAAATTCTAAGTCTCACAGAAGTTTCGACACACTATTAATCCAAAGGTCTAGTTTAGTTTCATTTTCACCTTCAGCTCATGGTCTTGGTATGGAACCCAATCTCATTTCACTTCATGGCATTTCTTTTTGATGCTCAGGGACGAGCATGGTTTAAGTATAGGGGGAGGATGAATCTCGGATTCATCACTCTAAATCTCATTTATTAAGCTCAATTCCCTCAAAATCATCATCATTTCTGCATTTATTCTGCATAATTAGCATTCATGCATGTTTTCATAAGAGTTGCATTTTATCCATTTTGTTTGCACACAATAAGAAGCAAAAAATCTCAGCCAAAATTGACCTGTAAATAGCCTAACTTCCCGGATTTTTAACTCCTTCATGCTAACTCCGAATGATCCAAAACCACCTCCATTGTGTACATATCACTAAAAAGAATAAATAAAAAATACAAAAAAATACTACCCCTGTTAAGTGGACCAAAAACCCAAACCCTAGTTTCAGTATTTTCGGACTAAAAGACCATATCTTCCCCATCCACTGTCCGATTTGATCCTACTCACTTTTGAACTAATGTACATTCAATTACCTTCAATACAAGATCAAGTTCAAGTGAATCCGACCTCGTATGTGAAAGTTGGGTTTTGGGCCTCTTTTGTACATTGTGTATTTTAGCGGTTTTTGACCTGATATTTTATGTGCATATTTTCTTAATTAATAAAAACAAAAAAATATATTTAGATGTCTTTATTTATCTTTGATTTTTCTATATTTTTTTCGGATTTTTATCTGGTTTAAAAATGACAAAAAACTACAAACCCAAAAATCTAGATATTCTATGTATATAGGATACCCCAAAATTTCACTTTGTGCATCTGATCGATTTTGGCTTTGATGTCTTCATGGAAGTTGTAGATCTTATCGACGAGCATTTTTTGTGAAGGAACTTTTCGATCTGAGGTCATTTTCTATTTATTTTTGATTTTACAAACTCTTTATCTTCGATTTTTCTAATGCTGACATGTGGCAGCCCCTGAGGCCGCCACGTGTCAGCATTTTTTGGCACCTTTTAAATATCGTTTTTATAAAAAAAAAATTAATTAAGGCCAGTACGTGCGAGGCACGTGCCTCCCAAGCAGGTGCCAAGCACGTGCGCCCCTCTCCTCTCTTTTGTCCACCACGTGGCCATAGCAGGGCCGTCCGATCTCGGCCGATCGGAGGACCCCTGCTCTTCTTCTTCTTCCGCCCACTTTCCTCCTTTGCAACGGCCGCTGCCCCTCACCGTAACTTCCGCCGCAACTCTCGCCAGCCGCCAACCGCTCCGCAACCGCCTCCCCCGCATCTCTCGCTGCCAACCGCCTCACGCCTCCCTCGCCGCAAATCCCGCGCTCGCAGGACCTTCCTTCTCCTACCCCGGACGACCCCCCTATTTAGGAACCGCCACCACCGTCGTGTTCGACATCCGCCGGTTGCATCCCTTGGCCACGAAGCTCGGTGGTGACATCCCGAGCTCCGCATTTGTCCCGACGAGATCCGACGACCTCCCCGACGCCGTTGTAGCCCTGCGGTGTCCTCCACCTGCTGCTACCTCGCTCCGACCGCCTTCAACGCCGTTGAGCCAACACCTCCGCAACTTCACTTCTATCCTACGACTTTGTCAACGCCACCTTCCTCGTCATATTCTCCGACGCTACTCCATCAACGCGCCACCTTCATCGACGACCACCGGCACCACCTTCGAGCTTCATCAACGATGACGACTACGCCATCACCATCTCCAGCTACTTCACCGGCGACGCTTCGTCCTTCACCGCCATCAACGACCTCCATGCAATCCACTACCGCAGCGCCCTCGCCACCTCCTGGCGGGAGCCAGGAGACGCCTTCATCGACCTCACTGTTAGGAGCCTCCAGCGTCAACATCCACCAGGTGCTCCGCCCGGCCTTCCTCCGCCTTGGCCGGGCAGCTCCGCCAGGAGGGGCCGGGCCTCCTCCATCCTTCCACACCGCCGGGCCGAGCGTGAAGCCCAAGACCCCCTCCACGTGCCGCGCACGTGAGGGCGGGGGGATGTCAGCAATACATCGGCCACCCAACGGGTCACGTGCCTGGCACGTGACCGCGTGGGAAATTTGCAAGTCACTCCCTGGCCTTCCTCGTATTGGCATAAAAGTCCAAAACACCAGGGTCACATGCTTGGCACGTGACTTCAGGTGAAATTGCAGAAAACCCCCCAAGATTCTTGGTAATTACAACTAGGTCCCTCTCCTGCACTTTCATTTATTATATTTATATTGCATCTGTACCCTTGACTCTACATTTAGTTCTGAACCTCTTTATTGCATTATTTTTTATCAAAAATTGGCATTGTATTCCTCAATTAATTCTCTAAATTTTGATATACTGTGGATATTTTTATGATTGATGGTTAATTAATAATTAATTATTCTGTTGAAAATTACGAACTTTGCCCATTTTATGCTCTTAAATTTGTATTTGCTTAACCATTGCTCCAAAAATTCCCAAAAAATCATATATTGTAGAGTTAATTGCGCTTGACATTGTGCCCAAAAAGATTTGCATTTGCATAAATAATTTGCCCTATAAAAATCATTTTGCATAATTTAGTATTTGATTTTTAATAAATATCAAATCCCACATTTTCAAGGTTTAGGATTTTTTGAGATCCATCACCTAGTGATAGATCTGAGATAATTTTATCTTCGGGAAATAAGTAGGTTTAATATTTATTATAATTAAATATTGAAAATCATTCTATTTGCATTTAAAAATTCATAAAAAATCCATATTGCATCCAAAAATTCCAAAAAATTATAGTGCATTCATTTCATCATAATTATCATTATCATCTCGGCCAAGTTTTGTATTTTTCGGACATCATTTGAATGTAATTTGCATTTTAGTCCCTAAAATAGGCTGATAGTGCATCTTGCATCCCTTATTTGCATTAAAAATTCCAAAAAAAGACTGCCTCGAAAACTGTGTACGATTCTTGATAGACATAACTCTACGTTGTTCCTTTGCCTCCTTGTGATCAACCTTGGGATTTGCCCAAGTAAAATAAACATTAAACCACTCGATTAACAATTGAATAATTATTTGTGGTTATTTCTTGACCGATTCCGATCGCCGCCTACAACGAACGACACTTTTATTTTTTTAGCACGAACAATTAAAAACATCTTTTAAAGCCGCGATCTCAGGACCTGTCAATGAACGACGGTGGAACGATCCTCAGATGGATTTGACGGTCCATGCCCCCTGCTGGCGGATGGCTGAGATTAGGGGGAGCCCAGAATCGGACGGCTGGAAGGAAACCTGGATGAATCAATGAAGAACTCGCCTCAGACGAGTTTCAATCGGCGAGCACGCACAAACAAGGTGTCTCCAGGAGCTTCCATGATGGGGAAAGTGTTTCTGATGTCCGTCCGCAGCTGCTGGTGGGCTCAGTGAGGTCCAGGACCAAAGAGAAGGTCCTGGAGCAGTGTGGGTCCTGGAGCAGAGTGCCATGCCTATTTGACCTCCATATGAGGCCTTCCTGTGCTCCTCCCTATAGGAGAATGGATATGCTCAGAGATAACGCTCTGGCGAGGGGGTAGAGCACGTAAATAAAGGACGAATGAGTGGTCTAGGTCTCCGGTATGGGGAGGGAATCAACCTGCTACTTGATTCCAACTTGGTGGTTGGAATCAAGGGGGAGATTGTGGAGCTCGATGGAGAAACAGATAGGAATCGTATAAGGGCGTATGAGGTTCAGAATGAGGCGACGAACAGAGTAGTTATGTGGTCGTCAGAGTGAAGGTATGATGTGAGTGAATGATCGATCTGAACTGGAAATGAAGGGGTAAAGAGAGTACATACGAGTGAATGAAGTCGCCTGGGATGGTGGATGAGGTCCACGACGGTGATAGCCTTAATGGAACGACGCGGCTAGAGGTTGAAACTCCTTACGATGGAGTTGAGATGAACTCACCGGACCTGGGGGCTGCAACGCTCCAAATGCTCCTCTCTCCCTCTCCCTCTCCCTCTCCCTCTCCCTCTCGTGATGTCACTCTGAAAAGGATAAGGCAGGTGCAACGGAGGTAGTGGAGCAGCTGAAGGTGGTGGGAAAGGGGAGGGGGTACAATGGTTTTATATGGGTTCCAGGTTCGAAAAGATAGGGATGAAGCTCGCGAACCGAGGCACAGATCAACAGGGAGAAGATCGGGCGTGCATTAGGGATCCACACCCCTTAACCGGGGCTTGAAATCAGAGGGGAAAATGGGAGGATCAGATCAGGAAAAATGGGTGAATATCGGGGCAAACTCAATGTGGGAGAAAAAGAGCAAGTGGGGACCAGTTGACCAAGGTCAACATAGCTGATGTGGGCCAATAAGAAGTGGCGGGGGAAAAGGACAAGATAAGATAAAAGACAAAATTGGAGAAAAGAATAAAGATAATTAAATAAAAAATAATAAATGAATTTAAATTAAGAAGTTATAAAATAAAAAATGTTTATTATTTTTGAAAGTATTTTTCTATGATTTTTAATTATTTTTATGAAAAATAAATTAGTTTATATACAAAATATACTATTATATACATGTACGATATATCTATGTATTATGTACAAGTATTTTTATCAATTTATTTTTACATAAATACCCTTATTTTGTATTTTATTTATTTACAAAATAATTTTAGGAGTATAAAAGAATTTTTATTTTATTTTTACAAATTATTTATGTATACAAAATAAATAGGGAATTTGATGTATACACATGTATTTTATATATTGAAGGGAAGATTATATTTTTATTTTTATTTAATTTTTTTCTAATTCTTATTTTATTTTATATTTATTTTTAGGAATGTATACAAGGTTGTAAAATAATGAATTATTTTTATTTTGTCAAAAATAGTTATGTATAAATATAGGTAATGCTCACAAGTACAAAGTGGACCCTATCTCTCTCTACTCATTTTATTTTGCGATCAGGTCAAGGTTTGACCTTCTCTTGGGGTTTGGGTCACTCCGTATTTATTCTAAATACTTCATTCCTTTTCTTTTCCTTTATTCTTTTATTTTTACCAAAAATGCATGCTAAATATCCGACATTAACACATGCATGCAATTTGCTAAATTGTTGTATTTACAAATATTCACATGATGTTTTGCCAAGAAAAAGAGCTAAAATAAAAGAATAAAGAGTGAGAATCGAGGATTCATCACCCCCTATACTTTACCTTTGCTAGTCCCTTAGCAAACACTTATTTGAAAAAGAAGTGAAAAGAGACAGAACAGAAAAAGAATCAAGATTGATTTTTAAACTTATCTTCATTAAATTGAAGTATGGAGCTCAACCAGATCTTTGGATTATTAGTTTGTCAGAACCTTATTGAGAAATAGGTTTAAGACTCAACAACCTCTAAGTTCTACCATTTTATGGTCAAGACTCCTTAATAACCAAATCAGAACAAGTCTACATATGCAAACTCTTATGACTATGAATCTTTCCTTGTACAGTGTAAGTGATATGTAGCTCCCCACCTCAGAAATAACAAAGCAACATCCTCCCTCAACAAGGTAACTCTAATTCCCTAGTCCAGCAACTCTTTCCTTGAGGAGCGGGGTATGTCCTTCTAAGTTCAAGTTCAACTGACTCAAGAAGAGGGGAAAGAAGAGAATGGACTGTAACCAGTGTAGTCACGTATCCCTGGGAGCCTAGCCAGTGTAGCTAAGTCTCCCGCTGCAAGTTTCATGAGATGAGAAGGTGGAATACATAAGCTTTGTTGTATTCACTATATACACTCCGGCATGCATTTTATTTTCAATCAGGCATGTCCACTTTTTTAGAGTTTTTCTTGATTTTGCATTTTTTGATGTGAATATGTACAACATAACTACATGCTGCAACATATACATAAGGAGTTTTTCTTCTTGAGCCAGTAGACTATCCCTCTTTTTGAAGCATTATTGCAACCCACAACTCCTGTCTTTAGACCTCAATGCTACTAGACCAAGTTGAGATACACATCGCTCCCTAAAGAAAGACGAGAGGTTCCACCTAGAAGTACTACCCTCAAATGCTATCCCAAGCCAAAGAAAACTGCCTCCTCATCACCTCATCCATGTGGAGCTATGTGTAAGGTGTAGGTCCAAGTAAAGCCATTGTCTCTGAGAGTCATACGTGTGTTGTTAAGTGATCTACTTAGTCTCATTAAGATGACATGTGAACATTGCCTACTGGACTCAAACAGTTAAGTCACTATTAGACCTGAAAAGTCTTAACCCCAAATCCTATAAGGTTCCTATGAAAGTTAGGTGGATTAAGGTCTTAACCAAGTTCTATTTTCTAATTTAATTCTAGAATAGTTTAAACGTCAACTATGATTCAAAAGAATATACAAATATGCACAAAACTCTTTTTGATGCAATTTTTTAGAACATGCAAATTTTTTGAAAATGTTTGAATGCAGAAAAGCTTTTGCAAAATATTTACACACATTACAAATAGATTTTTGCAAACTTTTATTTTTCAAACATTTTTCAAAAATTTTGTACTATATACATATTTTTTATACAAAAATATCTACACAAGATTTTCACACAAGATATTTTTACGAACATTTGTACAAACAATATTTTTTTTATGAAAAACTGTTTACAAACATGTATGCACAAGAAAGAATTTTATATGAAAGAAAATTTTTAAATTTTTTGTGATTTTTAGGTCTAAGGTTTTTAGCCATTTTATTTATTAACATACTCACACAAAGTACGAGTTACGGATATATATACAATATATATACAACACCCCCTATACTTAGCTCGAACGATGTCCTCAGAGTGAGCAAAGAACGATGAAAGAAAGACATAACTTGTGCTGAGTATTGGGAAGTGAAAAGAAAGGCTATGCTACAACGACGAATAAAAGAATGCAATGAATTGAAGTCGGTGATCCCCCTATACTTAGAATTAAGTAGTCCTAAGTATAGAAATTTGTATACAAGGAGAAGACCGAGGGTTAGAATGTACAGGGACTACCTACCCTATACTTAGGGTAAAGTATTCCTAAGTATAGGCAACAAAAAAAGGTAGAAAGAATCAAAAGAATAATCACAAATCTAACACCCCCCCTATACTTAGGGTAAAGTACACCCTAAGTATAGCATAATCAAAAGATGAAGATGGGATGTTAGACAAAAGAATTTTATGATATGGACAACTGGATCTATACAGCTACGGAGAGAGAAGTGATAATTAGGCATGAGATGCAGATGATGTGAGTCAAAGATCACATCTCACGCAAAATGAATAGGGGCAATGCCAACGATCAATGGATCATGATCTAGATAAGGCTTCAGTCGCCGACCGTTAACTCGAAAGGTGGATTCGGATGACATATCAGATATATCAATGCTTCTATTGTCGTGCACCTTTCGTACCAAGTATGTCCCTTCCATTTTCTTTGCAACTTCCTTGGAAATAATCTCAACATAGCATCGAATAACCATACTCGTTGGTTTGGCTCAAACTATTTATGGCTGATATAAGAATCATGCATACCTTAACTCTCTGCTTGTATTGTAGGCTACTCTAAAAAGGCTATGTCTCTAAGCTCCTCCAGGGCTGTCAACTCTGCTTTCCTATGATCTCCTATACTCTCTAGATCCAATAATAACTCAGTGACTGCCCATAGTGACTTATGCTTGATTTCCACAGGTAAATGGCATGGCTTGCCATAAACGAGATGAAAGGGAGATGTACCCAAAGGTGTCTTGAAGGAAGTCCGATATGACCACAAGACCGAGTCCAAAAGCTATGACCAATCCTTTCGGTCTGGGCAGACGACCTTCCACAGAATAGTCTTGATCTCCCTATTCGATACTTCAGCAAGACCATTGGTCTGAGGATGATATGGAGTGGCAACTCGATGGTCCGTGCTGAACTCGTTAGCAAGGACCTTTACCTTATCGTTAATAAAGTGAGTCCTCCCGTCTGATATCAATACTCTAGGAACCCCGAATCGTGAAATGATATTCTTCCTAAAAAATTATCAAACAGTCTTAGAATCTGCGATTCGAGTGGGGATGACCTCAACCCAACAACTCACATAATCCACAGCCAACCTAATGTATTCGAATCCCTGAATCTTATGGAATGGACCCATGAAATCGATGCCCCATGCGTCAAAAACCTCACAGAAGTGAATGGGCTGCATCGGCATCATATCACGCTGTCCACAGGTGTCCATCCTCTCACAGTCAGTACACCTCTTCACAAATTCATCAGAATCCTTGAAGAGGGTAGGCCACCATAGGCCGGATTGGAGCACTTTCTATATTGTCCTCGTCCCAGAATAATGTCCTCCTGCCTCAAGCTTGTGACAGTATGTGAGGATGTTGTGGTGCTCCTCCTGAGAAATGCACCGACGCCAGACGTTATCCCCTCCTTCATGATAAAGGATGGAATCCTCCCAATGGTATGACTTGGCCTTCACAAGGAAAGTCTCAAGTCACTGCCTAGGCCAACCTTGTGGAACTTTCTTGGAGACAAGATAGTTCACAATGTCGGCGTACCATAGAAGCGAGGCGATAGAAAGGATTGCCTCATCTGGGAAGGTCTCTGTAATAGGTGCCATATGCTTTGATTCCTCAAGGTTCTCTAATCAGGAGAGGTGACCCGCCACCACATTCTTGACTCCAGGCTTATCCATAATCTCTATGTCAAACTCCTGGAGTAGAAGGATCCACCTGATCAATCTGGCTTTGGCATCCTTCTTTGTCATTAAGTACCGGATGGCAGTGTGATCTGAAAAAATCGTTACTCTAGATCCAAGAATATAAGATCTGAACTTATCTAAAGCAAAGACTACGGCTAGCATCTCCTTCTCTGTGACAGTATAGTTCCGCTGGGCGGCATCCAAAGTACAGCTAGCGTAGTGAATGGCATATGGAAATCCATAGCACAACCCCTACGGCAAAATCAGAAGCATTTGTCATGATCTCGAATGGGATAGACCAATCATGCGGCTGAAGGATAGGAACCTCAACAACTAATCCTTTGAGAGTCTCGAATTACGCCAAACACTTATCATCTATAATGAACTCAGTATCTTTCGTCAGCATATCAGTAAGCGGTCGGGCAAAAGGACTGAAATCCTGAATGAATCGTCGGTAGAAACTGACATGCCCCAGAAAATACCGTGACTGCTGCAAATTGGACAGTGGATTGAGTTCCCTTATGATATCCACCTTGGACGGATCGACCTCCATGCCCTTATTGGAGATGATATGGCCAAGCACCGTCCCCCGAGTCACCATAAAGTGGCTCTTCTCCTAGGATAAAACAAGATGGACCTCGATACAACGCTGAAGTGCACGGTCTAGGCAGTCAAAACAAGCATCAAACCCATCGTCATAGACCGAGAAATCATCCATGAAGACTTCCAAGCAGTCACCCACCATATCCAAAAAAATGTACAACATGCACCTTTGGAATATTGCCAGGGTGTTACATAGACCAAAGGGCATCCGTCTGAAAGAATATGTCCCAAACGGACAGGTGAATGTCATTTTGTCATGGTCTTCGGGCGTTATGGCCACCTGGTTATAACCGGTGTAGCCGTCAAGAAAGCAGTAACGACTCTTCCCAGCTAGCCTCTCGATAATCTGATCAATAAATGGAAGCGGGAAATGATTCTTCTTGGTGGCCTGATTCAATGGTTTGTAGTCCACACATACCCTCCAAGAAGTGTATACCCGGGTAGCTATCTCCTCCCCAGACTCGCTCACAATTGTGGTGATGCCCGTCTTCTTAGGCACCACATGTAATGGACTAACCCACTTGGAGTCAGAGATGTGGTAGATAAATCGACGCTCCACCATTTTGATATCTCCTTCATAACCACATCTTGAAGGTTCAGGTTCAGCCGTCGCTGGAACTCACGCAATGGCTTAGCGTCCTCTTCGAGATAAATATGATGGGAGCACAGGACCTAACTTATCCCCTGGAGATCATCTACGCTCCATCCAATCGCCTTACAGTTCCTTTCAAGAACCTCCATCAAACGAGATTCTTGCTCTCCAGTCAAATCCGTTGAGATAATGACTGGGTACATCTCAGGCACACCCGCAAGGAATCTGTACTTCATCGACTGTGGCAAGGTATTCAACTCTGGGCAACTGGGAGCTGGCAAATCTGGCTTTTGAAAAGTATGACTAAAAGCAACCAAATCTGTATGGGAGAACTCTCGCTGTGCATGAAGATCTGGTGAAGATGACCCTTCTAGTATCTCCGTAATATGCACTAGCTCAATTTCCACCCTAGCTGTCAGCTCTGTGGAAATCAGACAGGGAAAACGCTCATCGAAATCATCACAATCAATGTTTGGATCGAATAAGAAGAACAAGAAATAAAATCTGCCTCGCTATCCTGCTCACGATCATCAGCCTCGAATGTGTCTATACCAAGAGTGTGCTATCCGAACTCTCATCTGCCATAATATGTAAATCCTCAGCATCTGTAGGCGTGATAATGGCTCGTGATACTGGATCAGACCAAACGGCTTCATCATCAGTGATCACAAAGTCAAACTCCTGGTGGATGTCTCGCTATGCATCTGTCATCTGCTCTGTATCGCGGTACTGCTCGGAACAGGCTGAATCTCTCGGTCTGGTCTCCTCGATCATCTCTATTTGTACACTTTTACCCTCGAGCGAAAGTATACCTTCTCACTATCATGATCGGACACCTCCTTGGCTGTGGCCAGGAATGGTCATCCTAGTATGATGGGGGTATCTATCACAAACTCAGGGATCTCCATGTCCAGTACAACAAAGTCCACATGGAATTTCAGACCCTGAATTGTGACGACCACGTCCTTCAACAACCCCTTCGGCCTCTTGACAGATCTATCAACAAACTGAAGGACTGTCATGCTCTGTCGAAGAGGACCAAATTCAAATCGGTCGAGTAAGGCTGCTGGAAGAAGGTTAATAGAAGAGCCACTGTCTAATAGAGTCCGATCGAACCGCTACTCATGAATATGACACCTGACATATGGAGCTCTACATCGGGCTTCTTGGCTGGCAATCGATTCTGGATGACGAAGCAGGTGGCACCAGTGAGCACATGGATCTCTGCAATATGATTCCTTCTCTTCCTGCGGATGGTGGTCTTCTCTCTCAAATTCTTCTGGAAGAGAGGGATGCGCTCAAGTGCCTCCTGTAGAGTAAGCTGGATCTGGAATCTGTCAATCATCTGCTGGCTGAACTCTAACTGTATCTTTTTTGGGATTTTCTGTTTTATTCCCCTTCGCTAAGTTGAGTGCTTGAGGGAAGGGGATGGCTGGGCCCTCCTCAGATAGAGGGTCAAGAATAGGATCCTGTGTAGGTAAAGGAGTGGAATCCATACTAAAATCATCATGAAATACATATGGACTCGAAGAAGATACAAGAACCTTTCCTTTATTCATATTTTTGTTCTTTTCTAATTTTCCATTTTTTTGGGTTTTTTCAAAACTGTCCAAGGATATAACAGAAGGAAACACAACTGAAGTAGAAATGGTGGCATCAACACCACCCATGACGTCTGTCTTTGCGACATCAACACCGCGCTCTGGCTCAGCATCTGGAAAACTGGTGGCATCAGTACCACCGGCTGCATCTGGAGATATGACGGCCTTAGTACCGTCAAATGGATCATCATCTTTGGTGGCATCAGCACCACCATCATAAACATCATGAGCGACATCAGCACCACTATCCTCCTCGTCTGGTGCTCCTGGATCTTCATGTGGTCATTGCTCAGACAAGGCACCGTCGGTTAGCATCCTACCGCTCCTAAGTGTCACAAAATCAGCACCAAATATGTAGGAAGAAATATCACCCAAGGAATCACTAGGAGTGGTAGTCTCTGTGAACTGAACCTCCTCAGACTTTCTCTTCAGATTGTTCGAGTTCGGCTCAATCTAAGTGGGTATGGCGGCTTTGCCCTTGATTATTTCCCTCATCTCCTGCAGGAACTCATCCATTTCTCGCCGGATGGATGCCTGCCGATCTAAAAGTAGGCGGCCGAGATCGTCAAGGGCTGGGTTCTCATAGACTGGTCCATGAGAATCGGAAGGGTTTCCTCGCTGGAAATGAGGCTGACTTTGTTGATACTCGTGAGGGAGAGGCTGAGAATACTGCTGAGGCTGCTGTTGCTTCCTCCACTGTTGTCCCTGATGGTAGGGACGAGGAACCTGCAGGTAAGACTGGGATGGGTGGGAGTAATGGAGCTGCTGCTGCTGGCTGCTCTGGCCGCCCTGAGCTGGAGGCTGCTGCTGTTGGGACGAAGCACCTCCGGTAGACCACATGAATCCAGGATGATCACGGTGGATCCCAGGCTGTTGTCGGTCATACCAAATCCCGGTTGACTTCCATTAACGGCTCCTGCTTGTAAGGGTGATGAATCTGTGATTCATCACTCTAAAAGTCGAAAATAGAGTCTTGTTCCCGAGTAAATAGCAGCATATTTCTCCTTATCTCGCAAAATTAGCATTCATGCATGCAAGCATAATATCTGCATTTTATCATTCATATTTGCATAAAATAAGAAGCCAATTTCACTTGAAAATATTCACCTGTATATTAGATAAAATACCTTATTTGTATATATTTTATACTAACTCCAACAATTAAAACCAACTCCATTGTGTATATATGACTAACACTAATAAAGAAAAAATATCAAAAAAATACTAACTTGTAAAATTGACCAATAAAACTCCAATCCAAGTTTGAGACTATGAACCTTAAAACACACATATCTCTCTCATACAACCTCTGAATAAGGTCTACTCACTTTTAAAGTAATATACATTCAAAACCTTTGAAACAGGACCAATTTCACTAAATTGGAGCTCGTAGCAAAACTTGGGTTTTGGGCCCCTTTTGTATATTGTACCTATTGACCGTTTTGCCCATGTATTTTACCATTTCATTTTCCTAATTATTAAAAATCTAAAAAATTAGATTAAGTAGTAAATATTATTTTTATATTTTCTCTAATTTTATTTTGATTTTTTCTCTTATTGAAAAATTATAAAAAAATGACAAAAGATAAAATGCGGTATTTTATATCTATAAGGTACCACCCAAAAATACAGTTTGTATATATGACTTCTTTTGATTTTTGACTCTTCACGAAAGTTGTAGATCTCGTCGAGACGAGCAACTTTCATGTTGACCACTTTTTGATTTAATCCCTTTTGTTATTTTTTTGTTTACATTTAATTTTTGAATTTTCTAGGAGCGACATGTGGCCGCTCCTGGAGCCGCCACATGTCACCCCTTTATTTTATTATTTTTGGATTTATTATTATTATTATTTTATTATTACTATTTTATTTATTTTAGTAGCCTACTATATTACTATATTTATTAATTATTTTATTTCCTTTTTACTTCTTCTCCCTTTCTTATTCCCTACTCCAAGCCACATATTCTCCACTTCCTCCACCATTTTCTCCACTTTCCTCATCTCTTTTCCAACTCCCTCCTCCTCTTTTATATCTCATTCCCTCCATCATTTCAATCATCCGCCGTTTTCGAGAGAAGTGAGGTCGATCCCCTTTCACCTTCAGGTGACAGCTGCAGGAGACGAGTCGAGCGACGACAACCTCAAGGCGAGATCCACGGCATCACCATTGCCGCGTCACGAGATCCGATTGGACTTGCTCAGCTTCGAAGGACTCCGCCATCCTTCTCGAGGCCATGACGGAAGCCGCACGACGCGGCTCCACTTTCGACAATCCACAGGTAAGTATTCCCTCCTTTCCCTTGTCAATTTTTTTTTATCCAATGATTTTTTCTTGTGATTTCATCAGACAAATAATCACAAAAAAATCACATCATCATCACAAACATTACTCTTTATCATCTTCTCCTCTTCACATATCCATTCACCACATTTCTATTCCATTTCAGTTCTACATTTTTCCCTGTTTACCAAGAAAATACAAAAAAATTACAAAAGAAAATACAAAAAAATAAGCAGGTTTGAAGCTTGCAACCGCCGGCGGCATCGACCTTCCTTCACCACCGGCTGCCAACATCCGCACCGCCAGCAACTCCTCCAGCACGTTCTCACGCGCGGTGCGCCACCCTCCTGCCACTGTGCAGCCGCACGCTGCCCCCAGGTCGCCACTCCGTCCAGCGCCAGCCGCGCCTCCTCGCGCCTCGCTCCAGCCCGCGCCGCCCCCGTAGCCCACACGCCACCTCTCCCAGTCACGCGCGTGCCCAGCGCGTCGCGCTTCCGCCCAGCAGCCGTCGTACGTACGGCACCGCACCTCCGCCCAACTGGCTCCAGCCGCGAGCTCCTCGCCGTCTCGCGCGCGGTTGCGGCGCCGCCGCGTGCCACTCGTCCCGTCCCGCCAGCCTGCGCTGCGAGCAACCACCGCCTGCGCGCGGAGCTCGCGCTGCTCGCGCCACCGCACCGGCCACCTCCGCCCTCCTCCACGGGTTCCACCCGCGTGCCGCGCCTCGATGCCCCTTACGCCGCCTCCTCCTCGGCCACCGATCGCTCTCCTACCGCACGGTGCCGCGGCCGCCCACCGTTGGCCGCCGCCCCGTGTGCTGTGCCGCCCCTCTCTTGGTGCCCTAGCTTGGGTTCCAAGAAAACCTACGAAGGTCCCAGTTATTTTTTTATCATATTATAATTGTGAAAATTTCATTTGAATCCTTTCAGGTTTCTAAAATTGTAAAAGTGCCCTTAGGCACATTTCTGTTGTTGTTATTTCAGTTCTATATTGCAAGGATAACCCTATCTTTGGACATTAATTTGGACACTATTTTTGCATCATTTTATTCAATGAAAAATAGCACATTGTAGAACAACTAAATCTTTATCTCTTGGCTATTTATCTACATTTTTATAAGCATTAGATATTTTATTAAAAAGTAAATACTGAAATTAAGTTATATTTTGCCCATTCAAGCTCTGAAATTCGCACAGATCTATTTAGTGCTCTAAAAATTGCGAAAAAAATGTAGATGATGCCTTTAAGTGTGCTTTAATTACTATCCAAATTTCATCCAATTAGGAGTTGTCTTGTGTATAGAATAAATTCTCTAGTGATTTCAGTAATTGATTTTTAATTAATTCCACGAATACAACTTTTGAGAAATCTCAGCTCCTCCTTAATTCCTTATTGAAATACCTATTTGAGATAAATCAATCTTTCGTTAATTTAACTTTGTGGATTAATTAGGAATCAAATACCTACAGTCGCTCTATTTTCAGTAAAAAATTCATAAAAAATCAAAAAGTGTCAAAAATCCAAAAATATTAGTGTAACTTCATTTCATCATTTTTATCTTTCATTAATTTTTTCATAATTTTTGCATGTCATTTGCACAAAAAATTGCATAAAAACCGTAAAAAAGTTTACATTTTCAGGTGTGCATTTTAAACCCAAAAATTCCAAAAAAATACATTTGCATTCATCATTGGATTAGGTTTATAGGAAAAATATAATTTGGTCAATTTGGATTAATTTCACATTAAATTTAAATTTGGCGAAGTCGGTTATTTTCTTATTAACTTAATCCAATTCATATTTTGCATTCCGCATTTTTATTGCCTAAAAAATTATAAAAAAAAATCCCACTTAGAAAACCACGATCTAATCCATCTAATCCGATCCCGAGTTGTTCCTTTGCCTCCTTGAGTCGACCCTGTGGCTAGCCCAGGCTAAATAAACATAAACCGCACGTTAATTCATTCGACGATTTAATCGAGTTGTGCGGTTATTTTTGATCGACGCGGATCTATCCGACTGCAACGAAATAGTCAAATAGATGACAACCTCAAGGGTAGGTCAACGGACCTGTCAAATGGCGCCGTTGCCGGGGAGACAAACAGCTTAGGATCACTTTGAAAAATTAGATTTACGTTTTTCAGTCAATCGGGTAGTCTGATCCCCGAACCACCTTGTAATTATTCCATTTTTTCGAATTATTTTTCTATTTATTTTCTCTCTCTCACTGATATTTTTATCTTTTTGTGCGAGGGCCCAGTGGACTTGGAGCAGCTTTCTTGAAGTCAACGCATCTCGAAGTGCATCGGAGGCCGACTATTCATGGATCAAGTCGGTTGTTGAGACGCCAGAAGGATTTTTCATTTATTAACTTGTAAAAAAAATCTGTATTTACAGTGGTTCCCGTTTGGGTTCTCGCGAGTGTAAACATAGTGAAATTGTGTCCCCGCCTGCTGTGTGGTTTGAATTTTTAGAATAGGCTTGCACTAGCCGGCTCCTCGAGCCACTCTAGGATTTTCTTGTGCTCGTAATATTTAGGACCACACTTCACATAAAAGACGCACTTAGACCGCAGGACTTAGCCAAATATAATCGGTTATTCACTCGCTAATAGAACTATCTGTATAGGAGCAGCTTTTCTCATCTGCATTTGCATATTGTGTAAAAGACCTCAATTCTGTTCTGCATCCTGCATAAAAGCGAAGGGATCACTGTAAGTATTCTATACTCAGCATACACATCATTGCTTTTCGTGCATCGATTTTCTCGATTTCCCCCTCTGTTTTTCAAATATAAATTAAACGGAAATTAGGACTGGACGATAGGCGTGCGTGTGTGTTGGACTAACAACTGAGAACTTAACTTAAAATGGGACTGCTAACATTATTGACCAAAAAAATCAATAAAATTGGAAATCTGTTAGCGGGAGACTAATCCCTGACCTTGTTTTCAGGCTGAGTGAGGGTACTTGAGTGTGTGTGAACACCTTAAGGCAGAGCCCAAATCCCCGCCTTCCATATCACGTTCCGACTAATCGTAGCAAATATCACAAGTTGAATTAAGGTTCACTGACTAGTACCAAGTAGCCTTCGCCTGTCTCAGGTAGATAGGGGCGAAATTGCGGTACTTCGCGACAAGTTGCCAGTAACCTCCTGGGATGAAGTTTCGGCCTTGTCAGCCTACGCCTGCTTGCAGGTAGATAGGGGCATGTCTTTTAACCCATCAACTTGGGATAGGAGCGAAGAAAGGAAGGATCGGCGGTATCTTAGGCGATAGGTTAAACAGGGGGGACGCATCCGGCTTTTAGCCGACTCTCCTATAGGCCGCATAACTTTTGCTATCTTGTCTGATAAACTCACACTTAAAATCAACAAGATTAATCAGACTCAATTTCAGGTCCTTCACCGTGTTGAGTGTGAACTCGGGGTTTGCTCTTGCGTTTGTCTTTGAGTTTGTCTGTGTGTGTTATCCTGTGTAATTGCACATTTTCTACCTCCATCTACTTACAATAATCATTTCCTCTTCAAAGATGTCGGGATATTGGTCCCCATACCCTGCGACCTCTGGTCAATCCTCCTCGATCATATACCGTTCATCTTTGCCTTCTCATTCTTCCATATAATCCTCCGCCACCCACGGAGACCCTTACCCGTGGTTGGCTCCACCTCAATCCGATTATGAAGTCAGAACTTCGACTGACTTCTCCATTTCTTCGCATTTCTCACCTACTCCATATTCTAATACTCTGGATCCACTTCCATCTTGGGCTGACTATCCGTATTCTCGAGAGCATGCAGGAATCAAAGAATCAAATGAAGAGCAAACCACTGCTGAGACAGATGATTGGCAAAACTATATGCCCCCACATACTTCATTCTCACCTCAAGTAGGGACCATACAACAATTTACATATACACATCCCGACTTGACCTTAGGGCATAACTTGGTCGATCAAACAACCCGAATGGAGAGGCCTGGACATCATGATTTCCTCGACTTGATTGACCTTAGTGATCAAGCTTCCATTAACCAGCCTTCATTCGGAGAGCCTATACATTCACAAGATTGGACTCATGAGATAGACTTACCAGTCCCCCATTCATTGACTCCATCATATGAGGCTCCGACTAATGTCTGCCATTCAGATGGTCCATACTCGACCCAACATTACATGCCAGAGTCTAGGTATGTTGAGTATGAGACCCTAATGTCTCAGCAATATCCTCCAATTGAGCAGCACTCTCCCATGATTTATCATGAGAATTTTGTGGAGGATAACATCTCTAGACTTATTAAGAAAAATGAATCATTTGGTAACGCGTTGAGAGATGTCATGGGCATATTGCACTCAATTTCTTCCAGCTTGGGAATGATAGTGGAAAAGGAGGTAAGTAGATCTGATGTTGAAAACCAAGCAAGCATTAGGGAACACACACCTTTGTACAGCTGGAGTCCATTCTACCTCCCTCTTCTACTAACCACTTACCCTCCAATCCAGAGTCTGATCATGCATCCACCAAAAAAACCAAAAAAATTAAAAAACAAAAAACTCACATAAAAATTGAAAATGAAAATGATTTAAAAAAGTTGGATCCTACCCTAAGGAAGCACTCGATGAAGAATTGATTTTCAAACTTCCTTAATAAAGGCTATAGATCACTTCCCCGACCTCAAGAGATTTGTAAAGAGTAAAATGATGCCTAAGAGGTCGGGAAAGAAGAGGACAAGGACTGAAAGACACATAGTGTCTATGGCCACCTCCCTGGTGATGGGGAGAAAGACAAGAGCCGCAGAGTGAAGCGGTTGCCCCGAGTTGAATGTGAACATCAAAGAGACCATCTTTACCCATGCGAGAATCGATGATGACTCCTTGATAAATATCCTCCCGACCTCTATGTTTGACAAGCTCAAACTCAGGCACTTAGGAAGTCGAGAGAGATCGTTCAGCTGGTTGATCGATCTATCAAACGACCGAGAGGAAAAATTTTAGTCATCTTTACTTTCCAAGGTGCTCTACTTCAGGTGGACTTCACGATCATTGACATGAGCACCGAGGAGAGTTTACCCAGTCTCCGATTATTCCTCGGGAACCGTTCTTAGCCTTGGCTAAGGCGACTATAGATTATGAGACTCGGGAGATCAAATTTTCAGCATTGGGAGCACTCCGACCTCACCCATTCTTTGACACAATCTACTCTAAGGTGCCCAGCACATCCGTTGACAATCGTGACCATCGAGAGGTAGATGAGTCCCACCTCTCTGCTATACCTGAGAGACCGACTGACCGGACGATCGTTGGTTCTGAGACTCCCCACACGTTCACTTCATCAACTGCTTGCACCACCACCGTGACAGCTTCTAAGGAGGACTCACGACCAGAAGCTATCATCAAGTCGGATACGACCTTTGTTGATTGCCTTGACCATTTTGATTATCCGACACAAGAACCCAATAATGCCAAGCCAGCTGAGACCAATAGACACTTCCGAGACATGTGCTAACCCTTCAGGAATATTAAAATCTATATGGTGACTCATCTGATGAGGAACCCATAGTCAGCACCACACCACGACCCGGACCTTCTAAGGAAACAACCCAGACAAAATTGATTCCACATAAAACACGGTTGCTCCCTCTTCTAGTCAGCTACCTAGTGAGAGGAAGTCGAGAATTGATTCCTCGTGATGTTCCCCTGAACATCTCGAGGCGCGTCGCTCTCATCTCCCTCTCAATGGTTCATGTTCTAGAAAACTGACTAAGAAAGTTTCCTTCAACACATCAAGAAGGAATTTTCTGAGGAGTCCTCATCTGGTTCGGATAAGGTGATTTATATGAGTGAGCTCAGTTCGGCTGTTCTCAAGCCTTATCTAAGCAAGCAGCCGTGTGTCGACCCTCGTTGGACGATCCCTAGACCTCACTATTATTCATCTGAGGACAATTCCGACAGCGACACATATGTATATTATCCACCTCCTCGTGTCCGCAAGAAGGTACGTCACAAACCTTATTAATCCATGTATATTATCAATTCTCCTTGTATATATTTCCCCTCCCTCCCCAGTGATTCGAATCACTCGCCTCGGCTCCATATCATTTTATTTTATGGCTATACTTTGGATGATCAGATCCTAAGTATAGGGGGAGAGTGATCTGAGTCTCTTCACCATTCGATGTATATTCTCTAGATCTCATCGGTTCTCACACTCACTCATGTCCTATACTTAGGCTGACCAGAGCCTAAGTATAGGGGGACCGATGTCCGCCGTGTATATTCCTCCATTTCCCCTCTTACCCTCGCCCGCCCCATTTATGATCTTCTTCTACACTTAGGCTGCCAAAGCCTAAGTATAGGGAGGCGGATCGACTTCTATACTTTTTTGTTATTTTAGCTCTCCTACGCTTAGCACGAGCTATGTCTTTTTCCTCGCTTTCGTGCTCTGAGGACATAGCACACGCTAAGTATAGGGGGGCGTGTACATAGCTCGTACTTTCGTGTATTTTCGTGTATTTTTGTATATATTTTTTGTAATAATTATGGGTGGGTAAGAATTGAAAAAAAAAACTTTTTTGTATATTGTATAACACTTGTATAATTTGTATAATACTTATAAACTCTTGTAAATTGTTGTAACATAGGAGGTATACCAAAGTTTTGGAAACAAAAAAAACACGAAAAAAACAAAAGAAAATAGGCTTCTTATTTAGTCTTGCATATCATCCTTGCATTCAAAAAAAAAGAGTCTTGCATTTAATTCATCTACATAGCATGTCATCTACATCTCATCTGCATAACTTGCATATGCAAAGTGAAAAGCTAGTGGGTTCTGAACAAGTTATGAGTAGATATTGAGGATGGGACTTGATTTGACCTTAATCTATCTAATTTCAGAGGAACCTTATAGGAACTGGAGTTAAGATTTCTCAGGTCAAGTGACTTAATTCTTTAAGTCCGCAAGTCTATGTTCACATGTCATCTTAATTAGTCTAGTAGAATATCTCATGCACACGCATGATTATTTTAGATAATGACCTAACTTGGACAAGCCACATGCACGTAGCTCTTCATTGATGAGGTGGTGAGGAGGTAGAATAGTTAGCTTGGAGTAGCACACGGGTGGAAACATCCGTCCTCCTTCTAGGGAGGGTAGTGCATCTCAACCTAGTCTGGAGGTGTTGACATCTAAGGACGGGATGCTGTGGGTTGCAATAATGCTTCAAAAGAGGGATAGTCTACTGGCTCAAGAGGAAAAACTCCTGATGTACATGCTGCACCTTGTATATAGTTCAAAAAAAAAGGAAAAGAAAAAAAAGAAAAAAATGCAAAAACTCCAAAAAAATCAAACAGGTCCAAGAAAAAATAATACATGTCGGAGTATGTATATTAGCAAGAAGTCTGCAGCTGGATGACTTGGCTACACTGGTCAGGCATCCCGGTATAGGTAGCTACACTGGCTATCGTCCATTCTTTCTCCACCCCCTCCTCTTGAGCTGGCCGCACTTGAACTTAGAAGGGAATACCCCGCTCCTCAAGGAAAGAGTTACTGGATCGGGTTATTTGAGTTACCTTGTTAGAGGAGGCTGGTTCTGAGCCATTTCTGATGTGGAGAGCTATTTTACACTTACACAGTACAAGTAAGAATCATAGTCATCAGAAATTTGTGTATGAGGATTTGTTCTGACCCGACTATTGAGGAGTCTTGAATAGAAGACTCGTGGAACTTGAAGTCTGTTAGGTCTTAAGTTCAGGTCCCAATAATATTCCGCCACATAATTAATCCAAAGGTCGAGTCAAGATCCATTTTTAACTTTTGTTCATGACCTTGGTATGGAACCCAAAATCATTTCACTCTTGCATTTCATTTTAGTTCCTCGGGGACGAGCATGGTTTAAGTATAGGGTGTTGATGAATCCGTGATTCATCACTCTAAAAGTTGAAAATAGAGTCTTGTTCCCGAGTAAATAGAAACATACTTCCCCTTATCTCGCAAAATTAACATTCATGCATGCAAGCATAATATCTGCATTTTATCATTCATATTTGCATAAAATAAAGAAGCCAATTTCACTTGTAAATATTCACCTGTATATTAGATATAATACCTTATTTGTATATATTTTATACTAACTCCAAATCCAATAAACTAACTCCATTGTGTATATATGACTAACACTAATAAAGAAAAAATATCAAAAAATACTAACTTGTAAAATTGACCAATAAAACCCCAATGCAAGTTTGAGATCATGAACCTTAAAACACACATATCTCTCTCATACAACCTCCGAATAAGGTCTACTCACTTTTAAAGTAATATACATTCCAAGACCTTCAAAACAAGACCAATTTCACTAAATTGGAGCTCGTATGCAAAACTTGGTTTTTGGGCCCCTTTTGTATATTGTACCTATTGACCGCTTTGCCCATGTATTTTACCATTTCATTTTCCTAATTACTAAAATCTAAAAAAATTAGATTAAGTAGTAAATATTATTTTTATATTTTCTCTAATTTTATTTTGATTTTTCTCTTATTGAAAAATGATAAAAAATGACAATAGATAAAATGTTGTATTTTATATCTATAAGGTACCACCCAAAAATATAGTTTGTACATATGACTTCCTTTGATTTTTGACTCTTCACAAAGTTGTAGATCTCGTCAGGACAAGCAACTTTCATGTTGACCACTTTTTGATTTAATCCCTTTTGTTATTTCTTTTTGATTTTTGTTTACATTTCATTTTTGAATTTTCTAGGAGCGACATGTGGCCGCTCCTGGAGCCGCCACATGTCACCCCTTTATTTTATTATTTTCAGATTTTTTATTATTTTCGGATTTATTATTATTATTTTATTATTACTATTTTAATTTTTTCTAGTAGCCTACTATATTACTAGATTTATTAATTATTTTATTTTCCTTTTTACTTCTTCTCCTTTCTTATTCCCTACTCCAAGCCACATCTTCTCCACTTCCTCCACCATTTTCTCTACTTTCTCCATCTCTTTTCCAACTCCCTCCTCCTCTTTATATTCTCATTCCCTCCATTATTTTCAATCATCCGCCGTTTTCGAGAGAAGTGAGGTCGAGCCCCTTTAACCTTCAGGTGACAGCTGTAGGAGACGAGTCGAGCGACGACAACCTCAAGGCGAGATCCGCGGCATCACCATTTCTGCGTCGCGAGGTCCGATTGGACTTGCTCAGCTTCGAAGGACTCCGCCATCCTTCTCGAGGCCATGACGGAAGCCGTACGACGCGACTCCACTTTCGACAATCCACAGGTAAGTATTCCCTCCTTTCCCTTGTCAAATTTTTTTTATCTAACGATTTTTCCCCTTGTGATTTCATCCACAAATCATCACACAAAAATCACATCATCATCACAAACGTTACTCTTCATCATCTTCTCCTCTTCACATATCCATTCACCACATTTCTATTACATTTCAGTTCTACATTTTTTCCCTGTTTACCAAGAAAAATACAAAAGAAAATTACAAAAGAAAATAAAAAAAAACGAGCAGGTTGGAAGCTTGCAACCGCCGGCGGCATCGACCTTCCTTCACCACCGGCCGCCGACATCCGCACCACCAGCAACTCCTCCAACACGTTCCTGCGCGCGACGCGCCACCCTCCTGCCACCGTGCAGCCATGCGCTGCCCCCAGGTCTCCACTCCATCCAGCGCCAGCCGTGCCTCCTCGCTCCAGCCTGCGCCACCCCCGCGGCCCACGCTCCACCTCTCCGAGCCGCGCGTGCGTCCAGCGCGTCGCGCTTCCGCCGTGCGTGCGGCACCATGCCTCCTCCCAACTGCCGCCAGCCGCGAGCTCCTCGCCGCCTCGCGCGTGGTTGCGGTGCCGCCGCGCGCCACCCCGTCCCGTCCCACCAGCCCGCGCTGCGAGCAGCCATCGCCTGCGCGCGGAGCTCGCGCTGCTCGCGCCACCGCACCGGCCACCTTCGCCCTCCTCCACGGGTTCCACCCGCACGCCGTGCCTTGACGCCCCTTATGCCGCCTCCTCCTCGGCCGCCGACCGCTCTCCGCCCGCGTGGTGCCGCGGCCGCCCACCGTTGGCCACCGCCCCGTGTGCTGCACCGCCCCTCTCATGGTGCCCTTGCTTGGGTTCTAAGAAAACCTACGAAGGTCCCAGTTATTTTCTATTTTATTATAATTGTGAAAATTTCATTTGAATCCTTTCAGGTTTCTAAAATTACAAAAGTGCCTTTGGCACATTTCAGTTGTTGTTATTTCAGTTCTATATTGCAAGGATAACCCTATCTTTGAACGTTAATTTGGACACTATTTTTGCATCATTTTATTCAATGAAAAATAACACGTTGTAGAACAACTAAATCTTTATCTCTTGGCTATTTATCTACATTTTTATAAGCATTAGATATTTTATTAAAAATCAAAGATTGAAATTAAGTTATATTTGCCCATTCAAGCTCTGAAATTCGCACAGATCTATTTAGTGCTCTAAAAATTGCGAAAAAATTGTAGATGATGCCTTTAAGTGTGCTTTAATTATTGTCCAAATTTCGTCCAATTAGGAGTTGTCTTGTGCATAGAATAAATTCTCTAGTGATTTCAGTAATTGATTTTTAATTAATTCCATGAATACAACTTTTGAGAAATCTCAACTCTCCTGAATTCCTTATTGAAATACCTATTTGAGATAAATCAATATCTCGTTAATTTAACTTCATGGATTAATTAAGAATTAAATACCCGCAGTCGCTCTATTTTCAGTAAAAAATTCAAAAAAATAAAAAAGTGTCAAAAAATTCCAAAAATATTAGTTAACTTCATTTCATCATTTTTATCTTTCAATAATTTTTTTCATAATTTTTTCATGTCATTTGCACGAAAAATTGCATAAAAACCCCAAAAAAGTTTACATTTTTCAGGTGTGCATTTTAAACCCAAAAATTCCAAAAAAATACATTTGCATTCATCATTGGATTAGGTTTATAGGAAAAATATAATATGGTCAATTTGGATAAATTTCATATTAAAATTAAATTTGGAGAAGTCGGTTATTTTCTTATTAACTTAATCCAATTCATATTTTGCATTCCGCATTTTTATTGCCTAAAAAATTACAAATAAATTCCCACTTGGAAAACCACGATCTAATCTATCTAATCCAATCCCGAGTTGTTCCTTTGCCTCCTTGAGTCGACCCTGGGGCTTGCCCAGGCTAAATAAACATAAACCGCACGTTAATTCATTCGACGATTTAATCGAGTTGTGCAGTTATTTTTGATCGACGCGGATCTATCCGACTGCAACGAAATAGTCAAATAGACGACAACCTCAAGGGTAGATCTGCGGCCCGTCAAAGGGGAAGGGGGAAGAACTTCCAGGGGCTGATACGCCACAATCTGAGTTTCCTGAGGTGGTGGTGGCTGGGAGTAATGCTGCCACAGCTGGACCGGCTCTGCCTGAATGTGATGCACCTGACGGTACTAGGCAGATGGCTGGGAAGAGCTGCTGCTGCTATGATCAGCCTGTGACCTGAGACGAGGCTGAGGAGTCGTCTGTGCCTCTTGGAGACACATGATATAGGTCTTAAGGTCACTAAGTGTCTGTGCCAACTGATCTATCTGCGTGAGGCCATGGCACTGCTTCTTCTCTATAATTACAATGCAGTCCAGCTTCTCGCTGATAATACCCATGTCAGCTGCTGATGAGTCTTCCTGTACCGCTGCTACTGACGAAGCAGAAGGACCTGCATCGACCCGTGCTATCCTATGATAGGACACGTCCTGTGGGAGGTGCTTCCCCTGTGAGTAGACTCGAGTCTGGGACATCACCGTGTAGTTTTCTGCCGTCTCCTCATAGATGGCCCAGACTTGGTCCTCATCCTTGGTGAAATAGGACCCCTCACATGAGGCATTCACAAGCCCCTACAGCTCCAGTGTCAGCCCATAAAAGAAGCTCTGTATTAGGTTGGGCTTGGAAATCTCGTGATATGGACACCAGTCGATGAGCTCTCTCAAACGATCCTAAGCCTCGTGGAACAGCTCGTTCGGGACCACAGTGAAATTATTGATCATAGTTCTAGCTGCATTTTTCTAGTCGAGTGGATAGTACTTGTTCAAGTACTTGGTCCGGAGCTGCTCCCAGGTGGTGACATACCTCCCCAAATGCTTCAGCCAATAGGCTGCTCTGTCAACCAATGAGAAAGGGAAGGCGGTCATCCTGATCATGTACTCGTCCACGAATCTATCGTAGACAATACTATAGATCATCTTGAACTCCTAGAGTTGGAGGTGCGGCTCCTCGGTGGCAAGCCAATGGAATCTGGGCAAAAGCTGAATGGTCTAGGAGCGAAGCTCAAAATCACCTAGGATCTACAGGAGTTGAATCCATTGACGAGTGAGAGTTGCACCAGGGTTGTGCAACTGCCTCATCGTGCGTGGTTGTCTCTGCTCTAGCTGATCGTCTGGTCGTCTGTCTCCTCCTCCAGTTGCTCCTCTAGCTATGGGTATCTCTTTCCACCAGCTGGTCTCTGCGGCTCTCCTCCGCTAGCTCTCATCTCCACAATCTCTCATCGCACCTCTACCATGATGCTCCCTGGTCTCTAATCTATCTCTGCATGGTCTCTAGGGAGGCTAGAAGTGTGTTGTTGATGGCATCCTGATCAATTACGTATGTGGACCTCTGAGGATGCTCATCGGTGCATCCCTCACTGCTGGCCATCTCTCAAATCTCTGCAAAGGTAAAGACCCCAACTCAGGTGCTTTTAAATGAACATAAATATGTACTGGCCTCTGCTCTAGCACCTCAGGATTGGTGGAAGAAGGGTGGTCGAGGGGGAACAGGGTGGTAGCGAACTCAGGTTCGGAGAGCGGGTCTGGGCTCTCTGAAACTGCCCTAGATGAGTGGAAAGGAGTGCTCAAGAGCGGTGCTATCAAAGGCAGACTAAGGGACCTCCTTCCTATCATTGTGATGTAGGAATTTATAACGATGAAATCTAAGAATGCAAACAAGATCAGAAATCAAACCCCCAATTCACCTACTCAACACTGAGCTGATGACTGTGAAAGCTCGGTCGTTAATCTTGTCAATTTTACTTAGGTGATCAATCAGTCTATTAGAGCGATTAAGCGAGCTGTTGGGAACCTGATGCTCCCAAGAGACTGGCCCAATCCCACAGTTAGTTTTTCCCAGCCAGTATGAGTGCGGATTGTTTACCGGCTACCCGATCCGCCCAATCTGTTAAGGAAGTCCCGGACCGATTACCGGCTACCCGGTGAAATCTTCATTGGAGAATAACCAACCGCAAAACCAGTAGTCTGAAAGGAGTTCAGGTATGGCGCTAGCCTAGTATGCAGGTTACTCTCTCGCTGCAGACAAACCAACCAATGAGGGGGTGACTCTCCCGAAACAAGAGATTTTATGATGAAGTGTGTTTTAGGGTCCAATTTATATTAGCACTCCCAATTTTATTGTTTCCCCTTTTTATGTATTTTTCAAATAAAAACAATGCCTAACGAATTTTTCGATCTCCTGTGTTATTTTGAGTCCAAAAACATGGGGAGAAAGTCAAAAAAGCCGATGCATGCATAGATAGAAATGCGTACTTGTCTCCAGCACTCTACATGCAGGGCGATCCACACATAAATTAAAGACAACAAATAAACTAACTAATGATGCACAAAGAAATCAGCCTTAGATGAGCAATTTCTAATGATCGTGAAGAACAAAAACTAACTAATCAGAGAGAGAGAGAGGTCTAAGTTCGATCTCGGATGTCGATCGGTGTCCACCACGACGGATCCTGCACGCGTTGTATACGACCTCTAGTGGCACGTGACCTCTCAATCGATCAAGTTAGCTTTTTATTAATTATTTTAGCTATGTCCAATTACGATCTATAGGAACATACAAGCATTTAGGTGTTGGACCTTAGCAAGTTACATCACAATCATCAAAAATCCTAAGTCTAGAGGCCAAAACTTTGTGAATCAAATAGAAAGTAAGGCGATAAAATCAAAACTCAACAAAATCCACTATGAGGTCCCCCGAGTGCACCGGCACTCGGCGAAACAGACCTCGAAAATATCTAAGTCCAAGAGTGAGTCCAAGTCCACAATTATCACGATAATAATAATATCTGAAAATAAACTATCTATCTAATAAAACTAAGTCCTCCCGTTCTTCTGCTACTCCTCAGATGTTGTCTCCTCCAACAGAAAGTCAAAGCGTCTCTCGGACAGTTCCTCACACGAAAAGAGAAATAGAGAAAATGTCAAAAACAATTTTATCATATAGATACCAAAATAAGCAAAAATAGAAAAATGACTACTAAGTTGTGCTCCCCAGCAACGACGCCATTCTGATGAGTGCGCTACTGACTAGGGTTAAGTGTCAAGATAAATCAATATTCATTGTGACCCCAATCAGTAGGCAGATTCAACAAGAAAAGTAAAAACCACTCAAGAATATCAAACAATCAAACAAAATGTAAGCGGTCTCGTTCTTATTTTTACCTGGTATACCAACCAGGGTCGAACACAAGGAGCACAGAAATGTATGAAAATACAGTCAAATCTCAGAAAATGAAATAAAACATTTTTAGTGGTTTTTAATTTTGCATTTTTTTTATATTTTAATAAAGAAATAAAATCTAGCAAATAAGAAAATAAGGCACACAACAATCTTTTTGTATTTTTAATTTAGGCTAAAAATGCTCAGAAAATTACAATAAAAATATTTTTGGATTTTTAATGTTTTAAAATATTTTTGGTAATTTTCTAGAGTTTTGAAAATGTTTTTAGGATTTTACAAAACTCAAATAGTGACTAAAACCACAAATAGTGCACACCCATGATTAAATTGCAATTTAAAATTACTTAAAATGCCCTAAAATCCTGGGGATCAATTTTATGATAAACTAGAAATAAAGTGCTACAAACAGGAACTGAAATGGTGTTTTTTTGTTTTTCTTGATTTTTTCAGTATTTTATAAGTTTTTAGGTCTTTTTAATTTTTAGGGTTTTTATAAGGGGTTTCAAAATAGAAATGTTACTTAAGATCAATCATAACAAACACACACCAGGAATTGTTTTGGAAATTTTAAGACAATTTTTCAAATTTTTATGGGTTTTTAAAAATAAACAGGACACTTTATAAGGGTTTTTAATTTTTTAAAAATATTAAATACAAAGAAATTAACCCACACAAATTATCATAAAATACTACATGTCTAAAGGAGACAATAATAATTTTTAGAGAATTTTTGGGGTTAATTTGTTATTTATTCAATCAAATAAAAGACAAGCAGCTTACAGGGACCTACTTGCAAATAAAGTAAAGCTAGGGGCCAAACAGTGACACAGATCGAAAGTCTAGGGACTTAAATGCAAAAAGTTTGTTTAAATCACACACATGGTCATTATTCTATGCACAGGGGTACAAATGCAATATTTCAAAAGATAATATTTATTCCATAACAATAGAGAAGTCCACGGAAAAAAGTGTAAATGATCCAAAACTCACGTGAGTACACACGTGCTTCCAACTCAAGCAGACTAAAATACAAATAACAGAAACTATGAGGTCTAGTTTGCAAATTATCCAAATTAAATTAAACTGCAAAAAATATTTACAGGACTCGATATAAATGCAAAAAAGGGGCCTAAGTGATATTTACCCCCTTATTTAGGGCTATCCAACGGTCGAGAGAGATCCACTTATGATGGACGGTTTAGATCCAAGGACACCTCTTCGACGATGAACGACAGTGGAACGATCCTCAAATGGATCTGACGGTCCAGCCCCCTGTTGGCGGATGGCTGAGACTAGAACTTGGAGAGCCCGGAATCGGACGACTGGAAGGACACCTGGATGAATCAATGAAGAACTCGCCTCGGGCGAGTTTCAATCGGTGAACGTGCGCGACCAAGGTGTCGCCAGGAGCTGCCCTGATAGGGAAAGTGCTGATGACGTCCGTCCGCAGCTGCTGGTGGGCTCAGTGAGGTTCATGACCAAAGAGAAGGTCCTGGAGCAGCGTCGGTCCTGGAGAAGAGTGCCATGCCTGTTTGACCTCCAGATGAGGCCTTCTTGTGCTCCTCCTTGCTGGAAAATGGATATCCTATGAGATAACGCTCCGGCGAGGGGTTAGAGCATCACTGTTATTGTAAACAGAGGAAAGGTGAGTGGTCCAGGTCTCTAGTGGGGGGAGGGAATTGACATGCTACTTGATTCCAACTTGGTGGTTGGAATCAAGGGGGAGATTATGGAGCTCGATGGAGAAACAGAGGAGAATCGTATGAGGGCGTATGAGGGTCGGAATGAGGCGACGAACAGAGTTGTTATGTGGTCGTCGGAGTGAAGGTATGGTGTGAGTGAATGATCGATCTGAACTGGAAATGAAGGGGTAAAGAGAGTACCTACAGGTGAATGAAGTCGCCTGGGATGGTAGATGAGGTCCACGACGATTATTGCCTCAATAGAACGGTGCGACCAGAGGCTGAAACTCCTTACGGTGGAGCTGAGATGAACTCGCCGGACCTGGGGGCTGCAACGCTCCAAATACTCCTCTCTCCCTCTCCCTCTCGTGATGTCACTCTGAAAAAGAACAAGGCGGGTTCAACGGAGGTGGTGGAGTAACCGAAGGTGGTGGGAAAGGGGAGGGGGTACAACGGTTTTATAGGGGTTACGGGTCTGAAAAGAAAGGGATGAAGCTCACGAACCGAGACATGGATCAACAAGGAGAAAATCAGGCATGATTAGGGATCCGTACCCCTTAATCGGGGCTTGAAATCAGAGGGGAAGATGGGAGGATCGGATCAAGAAAAATGGGCGAATATTGGGCCAAACTTGATTTGGGAGAAAAAGAGCAGGCGGGGACCAGTTGACCATGGTCAACATAGTTGACGTGGGCCAATTAGAAGCGACGGGGGAAAAGGACAAGATATGCTAAATGACAAAATAGGGAAAAGAATAAAGATAATTAAATAAAAATAATAAATTAATTTAAATTAAAAAGTGTATAAAATAAAAAATGTTTATTATTTTTCAAAGTATGTTTCTATGTTTTTTATTTATTTTTATGAAAAATAAATTAGTGTATGTACAATATATAGTATTATATACATGTATAATATACCTATGTATTATGTACAAGTATTTTTATTAATTTATTTTTACTCAAACTTATTCTGTATTTTATTTATTTACAATATAATTTTAGGAGTATAAAAGAATTTTTATTTTATTTTTACAAATTATTTATATATACATAATAAATAGGGAATTTGATGTATACACATGTATTTTATATATTGAATGGAAGATTTTATTTTTATTTTTATTAAATTTTTCTGATTTTTATTTTATTTTATATTTATTTTTAGGAATATATACAAGGTTGTAAAATAATGAATTATGTTATTTTATCAAAAATAGGTATGTACAAATATAGGCAATGCTCACAAGCACAAAGTAGACCATATCTCTCTACTAATTTTATTTTGCGATCAGGTCAAGGTTTGACCTTCTCTTGGGGTTTGGGTCACTCCATATTTATTCTAAATACTTTATTCTTTTTCTTTTCCTTTGCTCTTTTATTTTTACCATAAATGCATGCTAAATATACAACATTAACACATGCATGCAATTTTCTAAATTATTGTATTTATAAATATTCACATGATGTTTTTTCTTGGAAAAAGAGCTACAATAAAAGAACAGAGAGTGAGAATCAGGGATTCATCAATTACCGTGAGCAACTCTGCTATGGATGGCAAGCTGACCATACCTATGGTTAAGAGCAGTCTCCTAAATGAAGAAATCGGACGATGATCATCCGAAGAGTCCTCTTCATCACATGTGTACGCAGTTGAAAGAAGAGGCATACCTAATAGCAGGGGAAAATCATGAGAGAGTCCCAGGGAGAAGTCCAAGGACAGAGGAAAGTGCCATCACTGCAAAAATCTTGGTCACTATAAGAGAGACTGTAGAGTCTAAAAAAGAGAGCTAGCAGAAGTAAAAAAGAATCAGAAGAAATATGAAGATGAGAACGTTGCTGCAGCAGTGGCTAATGACAGTGAGGATCAGTTGGTTCTCACTATTCATGAGCGGTGTCTACATGAAGGGGATGAGTCTGAGTGGGCCGTTGACATGGTCGCTGACGGTTTGAAGATTGCATGTGTTAAATGTCTATTGTGGATTATCGTTCGCTAAATTATGAATGTCGTTTCATTGTAGGAGGGCAATCGGAATCGGTCAAGAAATTACCACAATTATTTAGTCAATTTTAATCGTGCGGTTTTATGTTTATTATACTTGGGCAAGTCCCAAGGTCGAACACAAGGAGGTACAGGAACAACCTAGAATTTTATCTATCAAAGTTCGTGCATGGTTTTCGAGGCGGTCTTTTTTTGTAATTTTTTTAATGCAATTAGGGATGCAAAATGCAACTTTGGCCTATTTTAGGGACTAAAATGTAAAGCTCAATCAAACGATGTCCGAAAAATATGAAACTTGACAAGATGATAATTGCGATGAAATGAATGCACTGTAATTATTTTGGAATTTTTGGATGCAAGATGAATTTTTTATGAATTTTTTATGAATTTTTAATGCAAACAAAGTGAATTTCAATATTTAATTATAATAAATATTAAACCTAATTATTTTCAAGGGATAAAATTATCCAAGATCTATCACTAGGTGATGGATCTCAAAAAAACCTAAACCTCAAAAATACAAGATTCTATACTTATTAAAAATTAAATATTGAAATATGCAAAATGATTTTTTTGAAGGCAAATGATGAATGCAAATGCAATTCTTTTTGGGTACATGTAACATACAATTAATTCTACAATATGTAAATTTTTGGTAATTTTTAGAGCAACGGTTAATTAGTTATAAAATTCAAAGCACAAGATGGGCAAAATATGCAATTTTCCACAAAATAATTAATTAATAATTAACCATTGATCGCAAAAATGTCAGGCATTTGCTATCATGTAGAGAATTAATTGACGAACATCATGCTATTTTTGGATAATAAAATAATGTAAGGTAGAGGTTCGAAACTATGAGGGAACACATAGGTATCAATGCAATATTAAAATAATTAAAGATAAAATAAAATGCAAAAGGACTAATGTGTAATTACCGCAAGTTAGGGGGGATTCTGCAATTTTTCCACCATTCACATGCAATGCACGCGACTTTGGAAGTGGCTGGACTGATCTGGAAATAGGTGAACTTGAAGGAGGCTTTTGCAATTTTTCCTAGTGAGGATATGCCTCATGTGATCCCTCCCGCACGTGCTCCTCATGTAGGACGGCCTCGGGCCCACCACCTGGCGGTCGCGGATCTCCGGCCTGTGGATGGCCTCGGTGAAGTCGGCGGTGGAGGCGAAGCTTCTGGAGGAGTGGCGAAGGGGCGTCGATGGCGGGGTGCCTGGCGGAGACGTCCAGTGTCGATGAAGCTTTGTGTGGAGTGCGGAGGAGGGTGTTAGTGGTGCTTCTGGGACAGTCGTTCTCCCGCATCAGTATGGGGCGGAGAGCACAACCGGAGGACGTCGGTGAAGGACGTGGTCATTGGTGATGGTCGAAGGTCGATGAAGACGCCGTAGATGGAGGCCTACAGAGAGTCGATGAAGCTCTGGAGGTGTGTGTGCGTCGTTGGAGTTTGTGGCATAAAAGCGGAGGTGATAACGCGAGTTGATAAAGATGACGATGTTTTGATGGTGCCGGAGTGATGGAGGTAGACCGGAGATGAGTGTGTGAGTGGAGGGGGAATCGATCAGGGGCGAGGAGCAAAGTGGTCGGAGGCGCTATCGGGGGAGATGAATAATGCGGAGAAGGTGATCGGGAAGGTTACATGAGAAGGAGGCTCAACGACGAGCAAACCGGAGCAAGAGCAGGCGCGGGCATCTGCGACGAGGGTTGAGGACCTCGGATCTCGCCGTAAAGGGTGGCTTGCCGGACTGTCACTACCGGAGAGGGACACCTTTGATGTTGAATGGCGGATGAAGAGTTCAAGGTTGGGACGGCGCTCTATTTATAGGGCCGAAGGGAGGATCACTGGAGATGGAAGGGAATCGACGGGATTTGATGAGGATCGGGGTTGGCGATCTTGATTGGGTTTGATGAGATTCGATTGGAGCTTGATGGAGGTCGATGGTCGATCGGAGGTGCGATATTTGCACTGAGGCGGTGGATTTACCAGATCGGCCGAGGGATTTACGGGACTGAGCGACATAATCGCGAGGGCGACGATCGGTGAAATTGGGAAAGTAGGTGGGCAAGACGAAGAGTAGCGGTCGTCCAATCGATCGAGATCGAACGACTATGATCGTGACACGTGGCGGCAGTAGAGGAGGCTGGAGACGCACGTGCAGGTCACGTGCGGTAGAGGCACGTGTTCGCACATGCGGATTTTTATTATTTTTTAATTTTTTTTAATTTTTTAATTTTTTTTATTTATTAAAAAATAAAAAATAAATCCAAAAATGGGTGAATGTGGCAGCTCCAGGAGCTGCCACGTGTCAACCCCACAAAAATCGGAAAATAAATACCAAGAAAAATCCGAAATAAATAGCAAACGGTCTCAGATCGTAAAAGTTTCTTCATGAAAATTGCTCGTCTCGATGAGTCTACAACTTTTATGAAGGGACCAAAACCAAAATCGATCATTTGCACAAAGTGATGTTTTTGGGGTATCCCATGTATATAGAATACCTTGATTTTTGGGTTATATATATATTTTTATCATTTTCAAACTAGATAAAAATCCGAAAAAATGATAAAATAAAAGATAAATATTTACACATTAATTTATTTTTTGGATTTTTATTAGTTAAGAAAAAGAATAAATAAAATAAAAGATGAAAATCACAATTTTTGTACAGATAGTTAGTGAAGACATGGACTCAGTTAGTTTCTTTGATTTCAAGCTCAATTTGGATTTGGTTTTTATGCATTTTAATAAAACTTTCATTAAAGAAGACAAAATAAAAAATGAATAAAATAAAATAGGTTAATTATGTACAAAATATTTGGTCAAAAACCGCTAAAATAGAAAATGTACAAAAGAGGCCCAAAACACAATTTTCACATATGAGCTCCGATTTACTTGAACTTGGTCTTCTTTTGAAGGTAATTGAATGTACATTAGTTCAAAAGTGAGTAGGATTAAAAAGGACACTGGACGGGGAAGATATGAGGGTTTTAGTCTGGAAATCCTAGAACTAGGGTTTGGGTTTTTGGTCCACTTATTTGGGCTAGTGTTTTTTTTTGTATTTTTATTTATTCTTGTTAGTGATATGTACACAGTGGAGGTGGTTTTGGGTCAATTGGAGTTAGCATGAATGAGTAAAAAGGGTATGTTAGGCTATTTACAGGTCAATTTTGGCTGGGATTTTTGGCTTCTTATTTTGTGCGAAAAATAAGTGATAAAATGCAATTCTTATCAAAACATGCATGAATGCTAATTGTGCAGAATAAGTGAAGAAATGCCAATGATTTTTAGAGATTTGAGCTTAATTAATCAGTTTTAGAGTGATGAATCTGAGATTCATCATACCCTATACTTAAACCATGCTCGTCCCTTAGCATCAAAAGAAATGCCATGAGGTGAAATGAGATTGGGTTCCATACCAAGACCATGAGCTGAAGATGAAAATGAAACTAGACTCGACCTTTGGATTATTAGTTTGGCGGAACTTCTGTGAGATTTAGAATTTTAAAATCAACAGCGTTCAAGTTCTACACATTATTGTCACAGTTTCGGCTCAGAAGTCATATTAGATCAATCCTCCTCCCAAAGCATACCCTATGAGCATTGAACAATCGACTCATGTGTGTGAAAGGTTTTATCACTTCCCATCCAGAATGCTGGACTACCATGCAAACCTCCTCTCCAGTAACTCATCCTCGAGGAGTCAGGTATTTTCTTCTAAGGTCTGTTGCATTGTGTTCACAATCGAAATTGGGGAGAAGTTAGAAGAAGGAGAAAAGAACTGGAGGGTGGCCAGTGTAGTCACCTCTCCTTGTGAAGCTGGCCAGTGTAGCCGAGTCTCCACCAAGATCTACAGGTTTTCTTGAAGCTTGGACCTTTTTGGTCAGATATTTATTAAGTAGTGGCTTCTCTGTATTTGGATTTTTGGTAGTTCTGCTTGGATCTTATTATGCCCCTACGGATATAGAATCTTTTTTTTCCGTACATGTTTTGGGGTCTTAGAAAAAATTGTGCCCAGCCGTCCATCCCTTTTCTGAAACTTTATTTCAACCCGTACTCCGGTCTTTAGATTTCCACGTTACCAGAAAAGAAACTCACACATTCTTCCAACACCCCGTCTGAGTTGAGCTAAGTGCATAGTGCGCGAGTATAAATTAATTCCTTATTCCAGAGTCGTACTCAGAATGAAGAGACCAGGTTAGACACTAAGAGTCAGACGCTGCACATTGTCATGTGGAACTCAAAGAAATAAGTCATAGACCTGAAGCTTCTAAAATCCTATTTCTCGATGAAGTTCCTCTAAAAATTAGGTGAATTAAGGTCAAGTCTAGATCACTCTCAGTTTCTGCTCATGACTCGGTTCAGAACCCAAGGACTTTTCACAAATGCAAATGCATGTAATGAAGTGCAAGTGTGCGAAATGCAGACTTTTTTTAAATTTTGTGATTTCTTTCTCTTTTTTGGATATTTTTCTAATGCAAGGATTTTTTTAATGCAAAAAATGAATAAGAAGCCTTTTTTTAAAAAAAAATTGGTTGGACTCAGTCAGTGTTAATAGCAAAACGTTTTTTCTTTTTATTTTATTTGTTGTTGTTGTTTTTTGTAAGTTAGTTACCCACCCTGTAAATACATATAGATTTACGTGAAAGTGTGATATATGGGTAAAATATATACATAGTATATATACAGACCCCCCAATACTTAGCGAGTGATGTGTCCTCCCACAAGAAGCGTAAAGAAGACATAGCTTGGGCTAAGCGTAAGAGAGTGAAAAAGAAAAAGATAGATACATCGGTCCGCCCCCTATACTTAGGCTATGAACATTCTAATTATAGAAGAAGAGCAAAAAAATGAGGTGGTCGGGATATGTGGATGAAGAGAGTATATACATATGGGCATCGGTTCCCCATATACTTAGGCTCTGGTCAGCCTAAGTAAGGAAGAAGGGTGGAAATGAGGTGATCATGAGAAGGAGTTTGATGAGGGAAATGGTATATACATATTGCATCGGTCCCCTCCTGTACTTAGGCCTTGGCCTAAGTAGAAGAAGAAGATGTACAAGGAGACCAATGGGGTCGGGAGGGAGGGTGAGCTGATGAGTCTTCAATATGCTCGCTCTGCATGAAGTAGATGACCTCAACTTGACTTGTCTGCTCTTTGGATGATTCTCTATATGGCTTCAGCAATTGCCCATTCACTGAGAAATGTTATGCATCATCTTTGAGTTCGACAATATCGACACTTCCATTGGTATGCACATCGATGACAATGTAGGAACCCGTCCATTTTGATTTGAGTTTCCCGTGAAAAATCTTCAAACGAGCATTGAAAAACCCCACTTTCTGTCCAGGGACAAAGGTTTTATGTCTAATGTGTCTGTCATGCCATCTCTTGACCTTGTCCTTATATATCATACTGTTGTCATATGCCCGGTTTCGGATTTCAATTAGCTCATTCAGATTTAAGACTCGGCATAATTTCCCAAGGTGACAACTCCAATTCAGCTTCTTGATTGCTCATTCGGATTTGTGAATTAGCTCTGCGGGTAAATGGCATGGCTTGCCATAGATCATCCTAAAAGCTGAAGTACCGAGTGGAGTTTTGTAGGTTGTCCTATAGGCACACAAAACTTGGTCCAACAGTTTAGACCAGTTCTTCCTATCTGGACGAACCAACTTCTGAAGAATACCCTTCACCTCTCTATTAGAAACCTCTGCCATGCCATTAGATTGTAGGTGATATGGGCTGGCTATTCTATGCTCAAATTTATATTCCTTAGCCAAAGATCTCATTTCCTTATTTACAAAGTGGCTACCCCCATCCGAAGTCAAGACTTTTGGTACCCCGAACCTTGTAATGATATTATCCTTGATAAACTTACAAGCAACTTTGTTGTCTACAGTTGGGTTGGAATAACCTCTACCCATCTCGATAAATAATCAACCGCTAATAAGATGTACTCAAATCCATGGCTATTGGGAAAAAGGACCCATAAAATCAATCCCCCATGCATTGAAAACATCACAGAAAATCATTGGTTGCATGGGCATTTCATCTCTATAACCAACAGTCCCTCCCATTCTTTGACAAATCGGGCATGGCCATACAAAATCATTAGCATCTCGAAACAAGGTCTGCCAGTAAAATCCACATTGGAGTACCTTGTGCGCGGTTCTCTTTCCCGAATGGTGTCCTTCAGCCTCAAGTGAATGACAGTGTGTGAGGGCACTCTGGTATTCCTCCTGAGAAATACATTCGCCAGATGCAATCCGGTCCTTCATAGAAAATGAAAGGATCATCCCAATGGTATTTTCTTGAATCCGACTTCAATCTGTCAATCATTATCTTGGTCCAACCAAAGAGGACTTTCTTGGAGACATGATAGTTCACTATATTGGAGTACCATGGGACCGAGTCAGTAACACAAACTGACTCATATGGAAAAGTCTCTTTAATTGGTCCAGTGTCAGAATAATCATTTTGCTCGATACGGGAAAGGTGATCAGCAATAATATTCTTTATTCCAGGTGTATCCTTGATCTCCAAATGAAATTCCTGGACTAATAGGATCCATCTTAAAAGCCATGCTTTGGCATCTTTTTTTCTCCATTAGATATCTAATTGACGTGTGATCAGTAAAAATCGTCACCTTGGAGCACAATATGTATGATCTGAGTTTTTCAAGGGCCCAGACTACCTCGAGCATTTCCTTTTCAGTTACCGTATAATTTATCTGTGCAGGATCCAAAACTATGCTCGCATAATGAATCGCATAAGGTATCCCATCTCATCTTCGTCCAAGCACAGCCCCAACAGCAAAATCCGATGCATCAGTCATGATCTCAAAGGGAAGAGACCAGTCGGGAGCTTGTAATATCGGTGATTCACATATTTTCCTTTTTAGGAGCTCGAAGGCCTCTCGACACTTGTGATTTACAATAAACTCGGTGTCTTTTCCTAAGAACTCAGTCAGTGGGCGAGCGATCTTTGAAAAACTAGGAATAAACCTTTGATAAAATCCAACATGCCCTAAGAAGGACCTCACTGACTTGACGTTGGTTGGTGGCTCAAGTTTCTTGATCACATCCACCTTGGAAGGGTCGACCTCAATTCCCTTTTTGGAGATGACGTTCCCCAACACGATACCCTCTGTCACCATAAAGTGACTTTTCTCCCAGGAGAGTACCAAATTAACCTCCTTACATCTCTTGAGGACCCAGTCCAAGTGCACTAAACATGTACCGAATGAATCACCATGGACCGAGAAGTCATCCATGAAGACTTCCATGAAATCACCAACCATTTCGGCAAATACGACAATCATGCACCGCTGAAATGTGCCTGAGGCATTACAAAGCCCGAATGGAATGCGCTTGAATGTGCAAGTACCGAAAGGACAAGTAAATGTGGTCTTATCCTGATCCTCGGGAGCGATAGCTACTTGATTGTAGCCAGAGTACCCATCAAGAAAATAGAAGAATGCTTTCCCTGCAAGTCTCTCCAAGATTTGATCAATAAATTGTAGTGGAAAGTAATCTTTCTTGGTTGCAGCATTCAGGCGCATGTAATCGACACAGAGCGCCCATGACGTGGGTACTCGGGTCGCGATCTCTTCCCCCTCCTCATTGCTGACCATCTGGATTCCCGACTTCTTCGGGACAACATGAAGGGGGGCCACCCAAATGGAGTCAGAAATGGGGTATATAAACCCTGCTTTGCACCATTTCTCTATCTCTTTCTTAACTACTTTCCGGAGATTGGGATTTAATCTTCTCTGAAAATTCATGGGAAGGTCTTGTGTTATCCTCAACATAAATTTGGTGCAAGCAGAGAGCGGGATTGATTCCACGAGATTCGACACAGTCCAACTAATGGCTTTTCGATTCTTCTCAAGAACTTCAAGCAATCTAGATTCTTGATCTTTGGTTAATGACGAGCTAATAATCACATGAAGTTTCTCTTTGAGTCCCGTAAGAAATGCATACATGAATGTAGGAGGAAGTGGTTTCAGCTTTGGCAAGTCTGCATCATCAATTAGGTCTGGCTGGATGGCTTTCGAGTCTGGCTCTGTGTTGGTCGGCGGTGAATCAATCTATGATGTGATGGCTACCAATTCTAACGAAAGGTGAGTCGGATCGCAAAATTTGTACGGTAATTCGGCCAAAGCCACGTCCGACTCGACATCGACATTTCTTGACTGTCTCGAAGAAGATGGGACTAACAAATTCAAAAGGATTTCTATGTCATCAAGGGTATAAGTATCTGTGTGTTTGGATAGGTTTGGCAACATCTCGCAAACTGAACTGTGCACTGTTTCTTCTTCGGATGAGGGGCTTTCACTTTGAATTTTCAGAAATTGATCTCAAGCCCAGTAGTGCCAATGAAATTGCAATCTGACGTCTTTGAGTATTCAGTGGTAGATTCGGAGTCTGGTCTTTGCCACTTTGTTTGCTTCATCTCCAAGTCCACCTCTCCACCTGGAGAGCGGAATTTCATCATTCATGTACCGTAATCGAATACTGCTTTAGCGGTCCGTAAGAATGGTCTTCCAAGAATGATTGAGATTCTTTCTAATGGTTCGGGGTTTCCATATCAAGGACAATGAAGTCCACTTTGTATTATGTACCCTCGATCAAGGTGACTACATTATTCACTTCTCCCTTAGGTCTCTTAGTGGATTTATCAACAAATTGGAGCAGAGATAATGATTTTCTGAGAGGCCCTAACTCCAATTTGTAGTATAAGTCTAAGGGGAGAAGTTTGATCGAAGAACCATTATCAAGTAGTGTGCATGCGAATGCAATGCTGCCAATGCGACTCTCCACATAATGAGCACCCAGATCCCTTTTTTTCTGGTAAATGCTGATTTTTGACACATTTGGTAGTTGCTACAGTCAAGATATGAGTCTCCACAAACTGACTTGGTTTCTTCGTACATGTCCTGGTGGGAGTGCATTTCACTTTCAAGTACTTTTGAAATGTTGGATTGTTAGCCACATATTGATCAAAAGGGTACTTTGACTGTGATATTTTTTCTGACAGAATCGCTCCATTTTGGGTCATATTGAATGTTTTTCTTTGGTTTTCCTTTCTTAAGAGCATGGGGGAAAGGAATTGAAGTATTTGGGACAGGAGATAGAGAACCAGAGTTATAAATAAGAGCATCTTTATTAGAAATTGAGTTCTTATTACAATCATTGTTCTTCTGATAATAATCAAATTCATGTTGCTGAAAAGGTGACAAAGGTATTTTTGCAGCAACTAGAGTTGCAAGGTCCTCTGTAGACTCCTTAGGTGTTTGTCCTTTCTCGCGTGTTGGGCTCGTCACTGGTGCTGAATTCAGGTGTCATTCTTCTTCATTCTCGGAAGTATCCACCGGTTGTTCTTCTGAGTCTTCTTGATCCAATTCCTGTGCCCTAGGTACGTCCACGGTCCTTCCGCTCCTAAGTGACATAATATTGATATTAAACGAAAGGATCTCATGTTCAGATATGGGAGAATCTAAATAGTATACCTAGCCAATTTGTTGGGAAGATTGAGATTTGTTCAAGCTATTAGGGTTAGCTTGAACTTGGGCGGGAATAGTTGTAGCAGGGGCTGTCTGTTCATATATCCAACGGGACAAGCGATTAACATCAACCCGTAGATCTTGTAGTTCATTTCGAAAGTTGCGAATCTCCTCGAGCATCTATCTCTGGATATCTATGGGTTCTTCTTGAGAGTTGGATGGTTGATATTGATTTTTTGAGGTGTGAGTTTGTGGAGATTGGTATTGCTGAGGCTGGTTCTGGCAGTTGTATGGCTGCTGCTGCTGCTGCTTCTGATGCTGGAATAATGCAGTATTCTGAGTGTGCTGTGGAGCTGGTGGGAACGCGGCATTATAGAAAGTGGGTGGACGTTGGTAAGGCTGACGATCCCCCATATTACCCTATCGGGTAGTGTCTTGAGTGAATCAGATGCCATTTACTTCGAACGTTGGAGGTGGTGCTTCTTCAACAATCTCAGTTGGTGAGGGTGATTGCTGGGAAGGTTGGGCATAGGATTGGTCCTGAACCCATGTTTGTTGTTGTCCTGATCCTGGTTGTTCATGGACGTGGTGTATACGATAGATTGGACCGTGGGTTGCAGTGGATATCCCCCATCTTGGATACCTTCTCGGGTCAGCTCCTCCTTTGCTTTGAAACTGGGGGATATCCTGTTGTCGATGTCGTTCATCCTCTTATGAATATGATCCACAACTGTCAACTTATCAGTGATGATGGTCATGTTTGGAATAAATCTTATGCTATTTCTACAATAGTTTGCTTTCCCCCTTTTGACTGAAGTGTGTTTAGGGAATCAGTGTACGCCCTACTGACAATCTGTGAGCGGCTTGTCTCAGCCATTTGCTCCAGTACTTTCCAGACAATGTCAACCTCTCGTGAGTACTTTCCAGACGGTGTCATCCCCTCGTGATGTGTAGTTGCCATCGCAAGCATCGCTTACCATCCCATGTGTCTCGTAGCTGAGCTAGAGTAGAGTGATTAAACTAAGATGTTGTTATCCGAGTCATGGCATGGACATTTCTGTAGTAGATTTTAAAATCTATCTCAAGCATCACAGAGTGGTTCATTAGGCATCTAAGAAAAACTGGTGATGCGTGTCCTCATCTGGTTGGTTCGACTCAAAGGGCAGATTTTTTCAAGAATAGGTTTTTTAACCTATCATAGGTGGTTACCGTCACTCCTAAATTCTTTACCCAGTAATCTACCTTCCCTTTCAAGGAGAAAGGGAGTGAAGTGAGACGAATGTAATCTTGTCTAACCTGCGGGTGCCTCAGATTAGAACATACCAGCTCCAAGTCCCATAAAAATTCATATGGTTCTTTAGTTGCATTACCATGGAACTGTGGTAATTGACTCAAAAAAGGTGGTTTCAGTTCATAGTTGATTTTTGGCTGAGGTGGCTGCAAGTAATTTCTCACTCTATACTGCCCAGGATTGTATGCTACTTCCATTGGCGGTTCTCCCCCAGCATTCAACTGCTCTATTTGCTCCCTTAGTAAAAGTTGTTGCTGCTCAGATGGCGCTAATCTCACAAAAATCATCTGCATTGGATCTTCATTGTGTTCATCTTCATGGTCTTTCTTGGGAGGCATCTTCTTCAAATTCTTCTTCTCTTCACCTTCAGAATGTGAGAAATCGCAGTCAATAGAATGGAAAGAATCAGAATCAGAATTATCGAGGTGAGAGTCTTCCTTGATGTGATCAGGAGATAAAGAAAGAGTATGAGTTTGACCTCCTTCTAGGAAGATGAAGGAATCCTAGGAAGAGGATTCACAGGAGAGGTGTCCTTGAACCCAAGGTGGTCCGGAGTAAGAGTGTCTCCGAGCCTTTGAAATAGGTAATTTTGTGGTGGTTAGAGGGAGGTTCACGGAGTTTGAACAAAAATTCACCACAATCTTCCATTCTCAATTTCAAGAGATTATCAAGAGGTTTAGATTCATGATCTAGGCACAAGTGTACGGTATTCGATGATTATCCTGTATCTTATGTACACACAAATCAAACACAATACAGAGCCTTGTTTCACCAACTCACTCAGTGAAGGCCGTGAGGGTTCGACCAATTATCTTGTCAATTTTTAATTGGTGATATCAAATCTTGAAAAATGTTTAAACGAGCTGTTAGGTGCCTGTATTTCCCTAACGACTGGCCCGAATTCTTACGACTAGTTGCACCTACTTTCAGCCAGTATGGGTGTAAGTACAGACCGTAAAATGGCTACCCGTGTTACTTAAGGATGGAGCCTTACACAGTGTCCTTTAAACCACCTACTCTGCTAAGGAAATCTGGACCGTTTACCGGCTACCCGTAGATCCTCACTGAGAAGTAGCTAATCATTTTTGGTAGAATTAGTAGTTAATATGAAAATCTTGGCTTGGCTCTATCCTAGTGTGCTTCTCTCTCTTCGTTGCAAGATAAAAGAATACAACGTCGGGGTTGCTCTCCCGCAATAATTCATGATTTTATGGGTTATTTAAAATTGGCTATATTTAGCAGTCCCAATTTTAATTAGGCAATCATTGAAGAGTTAAGTGAGCACAAAATACACGTCTACCGTCCAGTCCCAATTTCCTTTAAAATTATGTGATAAAACAAGAGGAAGAAATTAGAGAAAAGCTGATGCACGTGAAAAACGATGATGTATGCTCAGATAGAAGATTTACAGTGATTCCTCACAATCTCCATGTGGGATGCAATACAAGAATTAAAAAATTTTAGTCTATATGAATGCAAGCCGATGAAAAACCGCACCTAGCCGAAAGTTCTATAAGCGGGGAAGAATGAGTTGAATTTGACTAAATTGAATGGTCTACTGGGTGTCTCAATTAAAGTGAAGTATGGCCCTAGGTCCTACGAGTACAATCAAAAATTTAAATGCTCTAAGAGATGTATGTGCAGGTCTATCCTAAGCGCCACTCAAGTCAGGCTCCACCTTCTCCGGAGAGTGAAACAGGCCACAACACACCACAGAAAAAAGTTCAAGGTCTTTTTACACACGTGAGAGTCCAAACGGACACCACTATAAATGAGCAATAAATTACAGAAAATAAAATTACAGAAATTAAAATCCTAGACTCTACGCTCTTTCACGACTCGACTCGATCTTAATTTTAATGCGGCTTTTCGGAAGTCGATGAAGATGCGTCGGTTCTTGGAAAATCGCTCCACGTACGCTGGGTACCTCACAAGAAAAATAAGAGAGAGTGCAAGAGAGTGACTCAAAAAATAAATAAAAAATAAAGCAAAGAAATAAATGCTGAAAATAAAAATAAATACAGGAAAAAATGGAATTTACAGTGGAAAATTCGGGGGTTAGACTACCCGAATGCGGAAAACCGAATAAAAAAATTTTAGACAAAAAAACTAAGTCATTTGCCTCCCCGGCAACGACGCCATCTGACGGGTCGTAAAAAGCCCTTGTTAAATGCGCGGATTGGATTATTGTTCACTAAATTATGAATGTCATTTCGTTGTAGGCGGGCAATCAGAATCGGTCAGGAAATAACCACAATTATTTAGTCAATTTTATTCGTGTGTTTTATGTTCATTTTACTTCGGCAAGTTCCAAGGTCGAACACAAGGAGGTAAAGGAACAACCTAGAATTTTGTATATCAAAGTTCGTGCATGGTTTTCGAGGCAACCTTTATTTTGTAATTTTTTTGAATGCAATTAGGGATGCAAAATGCAACTTTGGTCTATTTTAGGGACTAAAATGTAAAGATCAATCAAACGAAGTCCGAAAAATATGAAACTTGGCCAAGATGATAATTGTGATGAATGAATACCCTATATTTTTTTAAAAAATTTTGGATGCAAGATGAATTTTTTTATGAATTTTTAAATGCAAACAAAGTGAATTTTAATATTTAATTATAATAAATATTAAGCCTAATTATTTTCAAGGGATAAAATTATCAAAGATCCATCACTAGGTGATGGATCTCAGAAAAATCCTAAACCTCAAATACAAGATTTTATACTTATTAAAAATTAAATATTGACATATGCAAAATAACTTTTTTGAAGGCAAATGATGCATACAAATGCAATTCCTTTTGGGTATAATGTAACATACAATTAATTCTACAATATGTGAATTTTTGGCAATTTTTAGAGCAACGGTTAATTAGTTATGAAATTCAAAGCACAAGATGGAAAAATATGCAATTTTCCACAAAATAATTAATTAATAATTAACTATTGATCGCAAAAATATCAAGCATATGCTATCATGTAGAGAATTAATTGACGAACATCATGCTATTTTTGGATAATAAAATAATGCAAGGTAGAGGTTCGATACTACGAGGGAACACAGGAGTATCAATGCAATATTACAATAATTAAAGATAAAATAAAATACAAAAGGTCTAATGTGTAATTACCGCAAGTTAGGGGGATTCTGTAATTTTTCCACCAGTCACGTGCAATGCACGCGACTTTGGAAGTGGTTGGACTGATTTGGAAATAGGTGAACTTGAAGGAGGCTTTTGCAATTTTTCCCAGTGAGGATGCACCTCACGTGATCCCTCCCGCACGTGCTCCTTACGTGGGAGGGCTCAGGCCCACCGCCCGGCGGTCACGGCTAGCGGGCCTTAGCTCCAACCTGTGGATGACCTCAGTGAAGTCGACGGTGGAGGTGAAGCTTCTGGAGGAGTGGCGGAGGGGCGTCGATGGCGGGGCGCCTGGCGGAGACGTCTAGCGTCGATGAAGCTTAGTGTAGAGTGCGGAGGAGGGTGTTAGTGGTTCTTCTGGGACGGCCGTGCTCCCGCGACAGTAGGGGGCGAAGAGCACACCTAGAGGACTTCGGTGAAGGACCTGGTCGTTGGAGATGGTCGAAGGTCAATGAAGACATCGTAGATGGAGGCCTGCAGAGATTCGATGAAGCTCTGGAGGTACGTGTGTGTCATTGGAGTTTGTGGCGTAGAAGAGGAGGTGATGATATGAGTTGATAAAGATGGTGATGTTTTGATGGTGCCGGAGTGATGGAGGTAGACTGGAGACGAGGGCATGAGTGGAGGGGGAATCGATCGAGGGCGAGGAGCGAAGTGGTCAGAGTCGCTATCGAGGGAGATGGATAATGCAAAGAAGGTGATCGTGGAGGTTACCTGAAAAGGAGGATCAACGACGAGCAAGCTGGAGCAAGAGCAGGCGCCGGCATCTGCGACGAGGGTTGAGGACCTCAGATCTCATTGTAAAGGGTGGCTTGCCGGACTGTCACTACAGGAGAGGGACACCTTTGATGTTGAACGGTAGATGAAGTTCGAGGTCGGGGCGGCGGTCTATTTATAGGGTCGAAGGGAGGATCATCGGATATGGGAGGGAATCGACAGGATTTGACGAGGATCAGGGTTGGCGATCTTGATTGGGCTTGATGAGATTCGATTGGAGCTTGATGGAGGTCGATGGTCGATCGGAGGATTGAGATTCGTGGTGAGGCGGTGGATTTACCAGATCGGCCGAGAGATTTGCGGAGCAGAGCGACATAATCGCGTGGAGCCGGCCTGACGAAATTGGGATAGTAGGTAAGGAAGATGAAGAGCATTGGTCGTCCGATCGGTCGAGATCGGACGACCACGATTGTGACACATGGGGGCAGTAGAGGAGGCTGGAGATGCACGTGCAGATCATGTGCGGCAGAGGCACGTGACCCGCACGTGCGACATTTTTTTATTATTTTTTATTTGTATTTATTAAAAAGGGGGAAAATAAATCCAAAAAAGGTGACACGTGGCAGCTCCAAGAGGGGCCACGTGTCAGCCCCCAAAAATCAAAAAATAAATACCAAGAAAAAACCGAAATAAATAGCAAACGGTCTCAGATCGAAAAGTTTCTTCATGAAAATTGCTCGTCTCGATGAGATCTACAACTTTCATGAAGGGAACAAAACCAAAATCGATCATTTGCACAAAGTGATGTTTTTGGGGTATCCCATGTACATAGAATACCTTTTGGGTTTTATATATTTTTGTCATTTTTAAACCAGATAAAAATCTAGAAAAATGATAAAATCAAAGATAAATATTTACACATTAATCTATTTTTTTGGATTTTTATTAGTTAAGAAAAAGAATAAATAAAATAAAAGACGAAAATCATAATTTTTATACAGATAGTTAGTGAAGACCTGGACTCAGTTAGTTTCTTTGATTTCAAGCTCGATTTGGATTTGGATTTTTGCATATTTTAATAAACCTTTCATCAAAGAAGATAAAGTTAAAATGAATAAAATAAAATAGGTTAATTATGTATAAAATATTAGGTCAAAAACCGCTAAAATATAAAATGTACAAAAGAGGCCCAAAATCCAACTTTCACATATGAGCTCCGATTCACTTGAACTTGGTCTTGTTTTGAAGGTAATTGAATGTACATTAGTTAAAAAGTGAGTAGGATTAAAAAGGACACTGGATGGGGATGATATGAGGGTTTTACTCCAGAAATCTTAGAACTATGGTTTGGGTTTTTGGTCCACTTATTTGGGTTAGTGATTTTTTTGTATTTTTATTTATTCTTGTTAGTGATATCTACATAGTGGAGTGGTTTTGGGTCAATTGGAGCTAGCATGAATGAGTAAAAAATCAGGGAAGTTAGGCTATTTACAGGTCAATTTTGGCTAGGATTTTTGGCTTCTTATTTCGTGCGAAAGTAAGTGATAAAATGCAATTCTTATCAAAACATGCATAAATGCTAATTATGCAGAACGAGTGAAGAAATGCCAATGATTTTTAGGGATTTGAGCTTAATTAATCAGTTTTAGAGTTATGAATATGAGATTCATCAGTCGCCTCCTATCATGTGACTCAGCACATGGAGTTCTTCACTTCCTATACATAGGGAGACTTTGGGAGAGTCAAGATGGATAACAATAGTTACTCCAAGATCTTTGACACGGGCACCATCTTAGTTTAGACTGATATTAGATGTGCAATGACTCTGCAGAATATCAGGCACATTCCTGACTTGCGGCTTAACCTCATATTCGGTTCTCAACTAGATAGTGAAGTCTATCAACGATGTTCAGCAACAACAGGTGTAAGATCAGTAAGGGCTCTCTTATCATGGCCAAAGACAGGCTGTGTTGCACAATCTACAAGACTCGGGTGAAGGTCATGGATGACTGCCTACATGCTAGTGAGGCTGACACGTCTCATATCTTGCATCGTCGGCTCAAACACATGAGCCAAAAGAGCTTACAACTTTTGAGCAGGAAGGAGTTGATACCATGTCACACTGACATAACACTATCAACTTGTGATTCATGTGAGATTGAAAAGAAAAGAGTGCACCTTTCAAGACCAGATCAAAGGTGAAGGAAGACCTTCTACAGTTGATTCACTCCGATGTGTGTGGTCCCATGGACATAGCGTCTTTGGGTGGAAACAAGTATTTTCCGACCTTCATTGATAATGCATCAAGGAAGGTGTGGATTTATATGCTGAGGACGAAGGATCAAGTCTTTGATTGCTTCAGAAAATTTCATGCCGTGGTGGAGCGCGAGACAAGCAAAGTGTTGAAGTGTCTACGCACGAACAATGGAGGGGAGTACACCTCTCACAGCTTGTAGAGCTACTGTGCAGAGCACGGGATCATGCATAAAAGGACAGAGCCCGACACACCCCAGCACAGTGGTATCGCTGAACGGATGAATATGACCATTGTGAAAAGAGTTCGCTGCATGCTGAAGATAGCGACGCTACCCAAGACCTTTTGGGCTGAGACAATTCAGACCGCCTGCTACTTGATTAATCGATCTCCATCTATTCCATTGAATTTTACATTCCTGAGCGTATTTGGTCTAGAAAGGATCCCTCATATACTCATATAAGGGTATTCAGATGCAATGCTTATGTAACGCCCGCCTCAGTGGGAGCACATCTCAACGTCCATTCACAAGTATTACCCAACGACAGTTATATACAACATGCATGATAAAACATTCATACAAAATTGGCAAAAGAAAATTTCCATTCATATAGATAATGTCCACAACTTAAGATAACAAGAACAATCCAACTCTTATTTATTACATCATCAATAGAGAAGATGGAGAAATAATAAAAGTAAACTGCCCAACTAGGTGACGACCTCAGAAATAATTCTCAACTACGCTATCAAAAACTTTTTCCTCGGTCTCCTGCTCATAATTTCCGGTTGAATTTCCAAGAGGGGAAACTTGTGAGCCAAATGATCCAGTACAAATATAATGGTAATTTATAAATGAAAGAAAAAATTAGGTAGGCAATGCAAGTGCTGCAACTATAGAAGTATAATGAAAATATTCTAAGGAACTCAAATAGAAAGTCTCTAATTAAGTTACAGACAATGAGTAATTTTTTGTCACTTTACATAATTAATCCACCTCCTTAGATTTCTTTAACCATAGCTTTACCTTTTTATCTATCTAATTCAGGACTCACCTGTCAAAGGAGAAAGTCTACAATAGGAATGAAACCTGCATCGTTTCATTCAGAGTGTAGATTAAGACCTATGCACAAGCACGATCCTTCAACTAGTATGGTTGGTAGTACTCTTCCACTCGAGACATGAGGCATATAGCCCAAGGAACAACGATTCCATCAACCGAGTCTTTTAAGGGAGTCTTGCTCGCCCCAAAACCAATAGTCATGAAACCGATACGTATGGCATACTGCACATGTGCCTCCACCTAAAAAAATCCAAAGTATCTACTATCTCCCCACTCTGTGATGCCTCTCGAGTGGGAGTGACTTGTTGTCGGTTCAGCCATACCATAAAGGTGTGCACCCACCTTGTAGTATTTTTATTTTCCTACTTTACATGCACATTCTAAATTTCCCAAATGTAATAGATTTGGGGAAATTAATGATGGTTTTTTACTCAATAATATATGGCACCTTATCACGTATTCATCATTACCTGTCAAACAAAACAGGATCTACAGATTACCTTAGAGAGAGATTTCATAATTGAACTCACAATAACATACCTATTCATAAATAATAGGGAGAGAAAAAAAGAAGTAAGCCCTCGCCTATAGTACAACTGTCTCAGTTTTCCAAATTAAATTATTGTCATATCTGAAAGTATCCGCAATGCAGTCTTATATCAAGGATCAGAATTATTGCATTTCCATTAGATTTAATACGTGAAAAAAAATTAATCGTAACTTCTTTCGCATTCAACAATACCTTAGCATTTATAATATCATGCTGCTACGTCAATCCATAATACTCTCATCGTGTGTTGCATGCCATACCTCAATAGCATCCTTATGTTATTACACATGTCCTTATTGTCACTTCATTATGGCAATCATGGCATAATCTTATTTCATCACTGCTATAATATCATGACGTAAAATCTTTTCATCATGCCTCAACTACCTTCATGTTTATTTGTACCTCAACGTCATTCAGAATTTGTTACTACAATAAGGATAGCGGCGCAGCTTGTTGCCCGCTTTGCAATTCAAAAAGGTCTAGCGGCGCAGCTTGTTGCCCGCTTGCCCTCGGTTTCAATGTAAACTTACCTTTTTTACTAGATAAATGTACTACAATATGCTTTTCTATCAAATATTGAATCGACTACTTCCAACTTATAATAACACCACATAATATCAAAAATGCACAACACATTAACACTCCCTCGTACGTAATTTTCATGGGCTCCTATTTGTAGCTTAAGGAATATCTTGCATTTGTTAAAAAAATTCATGCCTAGTATCTGAACCCACATTTCAATAGCACACGATACACAAGTATTCAATATTTTACATATAATTTAATACCTAAAATATATGTTGTATATGTCATGAATGATGGCATGTCCCAGCACGGAAACCTTATATATCTTTAATGTGATATACGCTTGTTTAGATATAGATTACAGTCATATTCTAGATGAGAAAAAAATGAACAAGTGTATAAAAAAAAGAATCAGATCCTACGAGTAGGGGAAAAACATCTTGTAGCAATAGTCCTAAATTATATAACTGTAACCTTGCAATCAAATTATATGTATTCACGACATATCCAAAAGACCCAGAAACAAATCTATTGTAATATATAAAGAAATGAATATGTATCTTATACCTTAAACTTAAAAAAATCGTTCCCCGGAAATAATTGTGATATACCAATAGCAGAAAGATGATCCATGGGGTAGGATAAAAATCGGATATTCATCCCCAAATAATGACAATCTTCAAATCGCAAGGTGAGCGAAAATGAATGGGAGAGAGTTAAGATCTGTTATCTATATGTAAGCCTTCGATCAGTGCACGTAGTCAGTGATCTGAAACTTGCAGTGTCTTTCCCTTACGGTGACGCTCCTCTTTTTCTCCTATTAACGAAGCTTCGTAGCTTCGGGGCTCGACAGAGAGAATGCCCTCTTGTTCTTGTCTCTCTAGGAAGAAATAAAAGAAATCATCTCTGGGGAAGAATAAGAATGGAAGGAGATCAAAGGGAACTTAAAGACCATTCAATGGTGAAAAATAGGAAATAAGATTGCCAATTTTGAGGTGGAGTTATACCTCAAAATATCTCCAATATGTGCAATAAGGTTCAAACCCGCAGATGTACGTTCCATAAATGTCCCCGACCATGGTTCACTAAAAAGGGCATAACTTCCTCGTAGACGCTTCTTTTGAGTATGATATTGTATATGTTTTAATATTTCGGGAAAAGTCAAAATTTCTAGGGCGTTACATCATAACAATCTTAAAAACAGCCTCGTCCCCGAGACTTAAGATGCATGGGATGTAACATAACATCCTTAAAAAGTTGAGCCCAATCGATTGATCGATAATGATAAAAGTATGAGAGGTCACATTCAAAAAGATGTGGGTAGTCTCGTCGCACATCTGCCTCGGGCTCCTAAGTGGCCTCCTCAGAGTTATGTCGCTGCCAAAGGACTTTCACCAATGGTACCTCAACTTCTTTACTAAGTGATCTACGATCCAGACTGGTTCCTCAGGATAGCTTAGATCTGTGTCCACATGAATATCATCGTAGCTAATCACGTGCAATGGGTCATACACATACTTCCTTAGGTTGTAAATGTGAAAGATGTTATACACTCCCGACATGTGAGGGGGAAGTGCTAGCCTATAAGCAACATTGCCAATTCTGTCAAAGATCTCAAAAGGTCCAAAAAACCATGTAGTTAACTTCTCCTTTACTCCAAACCTTTGCACTCCCTTGGTTGGAGATACTCTCAGGAAGATGAAATCTCCAATTTCAAAGCTAAGACCCGCGCGTCGTTTATCATTGTAGCTCTTTTGTCTACTCTCTGCAGTAAGCAGCTTTTCACGGGCCGTCTTAATGGCCTTAGCAGTTTGTCCAAGTTTTCCACCTGATGCAGCTGGTTATGCCCGCCCTCCTGCCAACTCAAAGGTGTAGTACATCGTCTCCCATATAAAGCCTCAAAAGGGGTCATGCCTATGCTGGCATGGTAACTATTGTTGTATGAAAATTCAACTAATGATAAATGGTCCTTCCAAGACCATTTCCACTCTAGCATACATGCTTGAAGAAGATCCTCTAATGTTTGTATAGTCCTCTCAAATTGTCTATTAGTCTGCGGATGGTAAGCTGAACTGAGGCATAATTGCAATTCCAAAGAGTTCATAAACTCTCACCGATAATTAGAGGTAAATCTCATATCACGATCAGATATAATTTGCTTCGGTAGACGATGAAGCTTGACAATCTCTTTGATAAAAACCCTTGTGAGTTGTACTGGAGTGCAAGGCATGCTCACATGTATGAAGTGTGTTGACTTCGTACGCCTATCAACTACTACCCATATGGCATCATGACCGCTAGAAGCTCTAGAGAAGTCATGTAATGAAGTCCATATATATGCCTTCCCATTGCTATCCGAGTTTTGGAAGGGACCGCAGAAGTCCAGGTGGCTTTTTATGCTCAGTCTTAATCTGTTGGCATGTCATACACCTTGCCATGAAATCAATCACATCTATTCTGATTCGCATCCACCAAAAAATTTTCTTTAAATCCTTATACATCTTGGTGCCACCAGGATGTATCGATAATCATGAGCTATGTGCCTCATGCATGATCTCATTTCTTAGTCCCATATCTATCGGAACACACAAATAGTTGCCATTTCGGAGCACACCATCTTCATATGAAAAGCCAATCAAGATCCCCGCAAGAGCTTTGTCCTTGAGCCTCTGTAGACTCCCATCAGTAAGTTGTCCTCGAATGATCCTCTCTACTAGCTCGGGAAGGGGAGGGAATTATAACCGTCTCTCGGCTACTCTGAAAGAGGTTCCAATCACTAAAATATGCGAGAAGATCCCATGCCTTGAGCTAGGGATGGGATTCACTCGTGTGTGTCCTACGACTAAGTGCATCTGCTACCACATTTGCCTTGTCAGGGTGATATGATATAGTGTATTCGTAATAATTCAAGAGTTTTGTCCTTCATCTTTGCTGCATGTTTAGCTCTTTCTAATCAAACAAATATTTTATACATTTATGATCCGTAAAAATCTCAAAAGCCACCCCATATAGATAGTGCCTCCACATCTTCAAAGCAAAGACAACTGCTACAACCTCTATATCATGAATCAGATAATTCTTCTCATGTGGTTTTAATTAACAAGATGCATATGCAACAACTTTACCATGTTGCTCAAACTGCTCCAAATTCCTCATTCGATGCATAAGTGTAAACTGTGAATCCGTCAATTCCTGATGGAATCACCAAGATGGAGCTGTACTAAGATTGTCCTTCAATGTCTGGAAGCTTTTCTCACACTTGCCTGTCCAAGTGTACATTGTCTCCTTCTTGGTCAGCTGAGTGAGGGGAGGGAAATATGAAAAAAACCCCTTCACGAATCTTCTATAATATCCAGCTAAGCTAAGAAAACTATGGACCTATGACACGTTTTTTAGTTGTATCCCATTAAGGATTGCTTCAATCTTTGCATGATCCACAACAACTCCTGCATCTGAGATGACGTGGCCCAAGAATGTCATTTCTCAAAGCCAAAACTCACACTTACTATATTTCACATTTAGCTAGTATTTCCTCAATGTCCCTAGCACTGCTTGTAAGTGTGTTTGGTGTTGCTCTTCATCTCATGAGTAAATAAGGACATTGTCAATGAAGACCACTACAAAGTTATCAAGAAATGGCCTGAACATCTGATTCATCATATCCATGAAAGCGGCTAGGGCATTCGTCAGGCCAAAGAGCACGACCACGAACTCACAATGTATGTATTTAGTAAAAAATGCAGACTTAGGTATATAGACATCTTTAATTTATAGCTGATGATAACCGGATCGAAGATCAATCTTAGAGAAAATGGATGACCCATGTAGTTGGTCGAAAAGTTCATCAATTAGAGGTAATGGGTAACGATTCTTGATAGTCGACTTATTTAGTTGCATGTAATCTATACATATGCGCATAGATCCATACTTCTTTCTAACAAATAGGACCGGTGCCCCCATGGTGATGTACTAGGATGTATGAAGCCCTGCTCCAATAATTCCTGCAACTGTACCTTAAGTTCCTTTAATTCAACTGGAGCCATCCGATATGGTGCAATAGAAATCGGTTGATTTTCATGGATGAGAGTTATCTCAAATTCTACTTCTCTTTGCGGCAGATGTCCTGTTAATTCATCTGGAAAAACATATGGAAAGTTCTTAACAATTTCTACATCGAAAATCTCCTTGTGCTGCATTTGATCCCCAGTGACATGGGAAATGTACCCCTCACACCCCAGATCAAGCAAGCGATGTGCTTGTATTGCTGATATGCATGCTACTCCCCTAGATGAGGTTTTCCCATCAAATACAAATTCCTATAAATCGGGAATCTTGAAAATGATTCGTTTATGGAAGCAATCAAGGCATGTGTGGTGATTCTCAAGCCAATCCATACCAAGAATAACATCAAAGTCATCCATCTATAAGAGTAATAGGTATGCTTCCAGCATATAAACGTCGATGTAGATCGGAAATCGGGAAACACTTAATGGACCACAAATAACTGACCTCCAGATCCCATGATAAGATAAGGGTTAGTAACTGTGGTAGGCTCTCGGCCTAAGATACTCGCAAAACTCAACGATATGAAAGAATGTGATGCACCAGAGTCAAAGAGAGCATGAGCTGTAAAGTGACCTACAGAAATCATACCTCACACTACCGAGCCTGAGGCATGAGCTTGTCTGTCAGTAATAACATTCAACTGTCCTTCTCTTTGTGGTCTACTTGAGCCTGTCATGATCCGAGTCTGGTAAGGTTGTCCCCTTCCTCCACGAGATGTAAAGCCATGCCCCTGTTGCTGGGGACGTTCTCCTCGTACTGTACCTCCAGATTGTGAAGATCCCAAAGGGACAACTTGACTTGAAGTGGCCCTTCTGGTTACATCGATAGCAGATACAATTCTCTACATGTGCATCTATAGCGGTACTCAATATTGGTCCCTGTTAGATCAGAAAGTGCTTGCCCTAAGGTATGGTCTCCTCTATGAGTAAACATGGTTGATATCCCAGAGCGGTGAGGGTGGAAGCGTTGTCCTGCACGTGCTCTTGCCCTGTCATTGCGAGTTGTACTCTCAGAAAAGTTCAATTTCATCTGCACTGATTTACTCTCGCGTAAGTCTTGCTCCATCCGGCAACATCATCAATCACTTCCTTCATTGTGACCAAACGAAGGGGCACCGATTTCTCGTGAACCTCCTTGCGAAGACCACGGAAGAACTTGAATTCCTTGTTAGACTCAGTTGACACAATGCTAGCAGCATACTTCAGCAACTCTGTAAATCTGTTCAGATAAGCAGTCACGGTTCTGTTCCCTTGATCAAGTAGTGCGAACTCCACGCGGTGCTTCTCTATCCAGTATTCCGGGTAGAAACGCCCTTGGAAAGCCTCAGTAAACATTTCCCAAGTAACCAATATTGCAATCTGTGGCTCCTTAGAAGTCCACCATTCCTCAGCATAGCCAGCTAAGGAGTATGTAGATAGGGTTACCTTCTCTTCATCTGGTACATGTATGGTACGGAAGACCTTCTCTACCTGCTTCAACCACCTCTCTGCCTCATCGGGTCTTGTGTTTCCTAAGAATTCCAAAACTTTCTCCTTACGATATTTTGAAAAGACATCTTCCTACCACAATGGTAGAGGTGGTGGTGGTGGAGGTGGTGGTGGAAGATCACCACCTCCCCCACCCATGTCAGACCCACCGTCGGATATTGATCTAGAGAACCGCTCTTCAGGAGCGAGCTGTATTTGCTGCACGTCATTCAACAATGCCATTATTGTAGCTAATTGTTGCATGGCCTGATTTCTACGAGGCAGCATGATCTGCATTAGAAAGATGACCATAAAAAAGTAAGATAGGGAAGAGATTTAAGGTTTTAGTGGACTATGATATTTTCATGTGTGAATTGGGGGTCTGCTATTTAATGTATGAAGTTTCTCTTCCTATCATACAGTTTTCTATAACTGATGGGGTAATTGGGCTCTGATACCAAATGTAACGCCCGTCTCAGCGGGAGCACATCTCAACACCCATTCACAAGTATTGCCCAACATCAGTTATATAAAACCTTCATGATAAAATATTCATACAAAAATGGCAAAAAAATTTCCATTCATTAGAAAATGTCCACAACTTAAGATAACAAGAATAATCCAACTCTTATTATGACATCATCAATAGATAAGATGGGGAAATAATAAAAGTAAACTGCACAACTAGGTAACGACCTCAGAAATGGTTCTCAATTGCACTACCAAAATCTCTCATCTCGGTCTCTTGCTCAAGATTTCCTGTTGGATTTCCACGAGGGTAACTTGCGAGTCAAATGATCCAGTATGGATATACCAATAATTTGTAAATGAAAGAAAATTAAGTAGACTATGCAAGTGCAATAACTATAGAGGTATAATGAAAATATTCTAAGGAACTCAAATAGAAAGCATCTAATTAAGTTACAAGCAATGAGAAAATTTTGACACTTTACACAATTAATCCACATCCTTAGATTCCTTTAACCATAACTTATTCATTTATTTATTTAACTCCGGACTCACCTGTCAAAGGAGAAAGTCTACATTAGGAATGAGACTTGCATCGCTTCATTTAGAGTACAGAGTAAGACCTATGCACAAGCGTGATCCTTCGGCTAGTCTGGTTGGTAGTACTCTATCATTCGAGACATGAGGCATGTAGCTTAAAGAACCATGATTCCGTCAATCGAGTCTGCTAGGGAAGTCTTGCTCGCCCCAAAACCAATAGTCATAAAACATATATGTATGGTGCGATGCACACGTGCATCCACCTAAAATAATTCCAGAGTATCTGCTACCTCCCCACTCTGTGATGACCCTCGAGTGGGAGTGACTCGTAGTCGGCTCAGCAGGGTGTGCACCCACCTTGTAGTATTTTTCTTTTTCTACTCTGCATGCATATTGTAAATTTCCCGAATGTAATAGATTTGGGGAAATTAACGATAGTTTTATTAATCAACAATACATGGCACCTTATCCCGTATTCATCATTACTTGTCAAACAAAACATGATCTACAGATTACCTTATAAAGAGATTTTATACATGAACTCACACTCACATACCTATTCATAAATAATAAGGAGAGAAAAAAAGAATTAAGCCCTCACCTATGTACAATTGTCTCAGTTTTCTAAATTAAATTACTGTCATATACGAAAGTATCCACAATGTAGTCATATATCAAGGATTGAAATTACAGGATTTGCATTAGATTTAATAAGTGAAAACCTTTAATCGTAACTTCATGTCTCATTCAACAATACCGTAGCATTTATAATATCATCATGCTGCTATGTCAATCCATAATACTCTCATCGTGTGTTGCATGTCATACCTCAATAGCATCCTTATGTTATTACACATGTCCTTACTGTCACTTCGTAATGGCAATCATGGCATAATATCATTTCATCACTGCTATAATATATGACGTAAAATCTTTTCATCATGACTCGACTACCTTCATGTATATTTGTAACTCAACGTCATTCAGATTTTGTTACTACAATATGCTTTTCTATCGAATGTTGAATCAACTACTTCCAACTTATAATCACACCACATATTCACGGATACAACTCATATAAAAAATGCACAACACATCAACACTCCCTCGTTCACAATTTTCATGGGCTCCTATTTGTAACTTAAGGTATATCTTGCATCAGTATAAAAAAATTCATGCCTTAGTATCTGAGCCCACATTTCAACAGCACACGAAATACAAGTATTCAATATTTTACAAATAATCGTAATACCTAAAATATATCTTATATATGTCATGAATGACGACATGTCCAAACACATAAACCTTATATATCTTTAATGATATACACTTATTTAGATACATATTATAGTCATATTCTGGATGAGAAAAGAAAAACATGAACAACAAGTGTATAAAAAAAAGAACCGGATCCTACGAGTAGGGAAAAGAACATCTTGTAGCAGTAGTCCTAAATTATATAATTGTAACTTTGCAAGCAAATCATGTGGATTCATGACATATCAAAAAGATCCGGAAACAAATTGATTGTAATATATAAAGAAATGAATACGTATCTTATACCTTAAACCTCAAGAAGATCGTTCCTTGGAAATAATTGTGATATACCAACAACAAAAATGTGAACCATGGGGTAGGATCAAAATCAGATATTCATTCTCAAATAATGACAATATCCAAATCACAAGGTACGCAAAAATGAATGGGAGAGAGTCAAGATCAGTTACCTATACGCAAGCCTTCAATCCATGCACATAGTCAGTGATCTGAAACTTGCAGTGTCTTTCCCTTACGATGACGCTCCTCTTTTTCTCCTATTAACAAGCTTCGTAGCTTCGGGGCTCGCCAAAGGAATACCCTCTTGCTCTTGTCTCTTTTGGAAGAAGAAAAAAAAGAAATCATCTTTGGGGAAGAATAAGAATGGAAGGAGATCAATGGGAACTTAAAGACCATTCAATGATGAAAAATAGGAAATGAGGTTGTCAATTTTGAAATGGAATTATACCTTAAAATATCTCCAACGTGTGCAATAAGGTTCAAACCCGCGGGTCTACCTTCCATAAATGTCCCCGACTATGGTTCACTAAAAAGAGCATAACTTCCTCATACGAACTCGGTTTTGCGCATTCTTGATCTCGTTGGAAAGTTTGCGACGAGTTGCTTCTTTTTAATATGATATTGTATGTGTTTTAAATTGGAGTGTTACAAATTATGCATTTATACCAAAGGAACGTAGGAAGAAGCATGATAACAAGGCAATGCCCTGTATTTTTGTTGGCTATGGAGATCAGGAGTTTGGATACCGACTTTGGGATCCAAGGAAGAAGACCATCATCAGGATTAGAAATGTGATTATCTATGAAAACTAGACTTCGGCTGAGGACGATAGTGGTGATGGTGACTCGGATGGGATTGCTATGGATGATGACAATGATGAGGACTCAAATTCTTCTCCAGTACGAGGTACATACAGAGAACATGCACAACCAAAACAACATGAGCCATATGTAGATCCTGCTGCTGCAGGTCTAGGGGATCTTGAGCAGGGAGAGCAACCTCATCAAGAAGCAGATGCAGCAAAGCTTCAAGTTAGGAGATCTGGGAGGGCACATCAGCCATCATCCCGCTATCCTACTTCCCAGTACGTGATGTTGATTGATCACGATGAGCCATGCACATTTGAAGAGGCACAAGAGCATAAGGAGAGAGATCATTGGCAATATGACATGAATGAAGAGATGCAGTCTCTGAAGAAAAATCATACCTATGATCTTGTTGAGCTTCCTGCAGGTAAGAGAGCACTAAAGAACAAGTGGGTCAACAAGCTGAAGACAGATGATGGTGGCAAGCAACTGAAGTACACGGTCAGATTGATTGTAAAGGGATTCAACCAGAAAGAGGGTACGGACTATGATGAGATCTTCTCATCAGTTATGAAGATGAATTCTGCGAGAGTGCTGCTAGATCTTGTTGCAAGCCTAGACCTTGAGCTAGAGTAGATGGACATGAAGAAAACTTTTCTTCACGATGATATGAAAGAAGAGATCTATATGGAGCAGCCACATGGATACCGTGAGAAAGGGAAAGAGCACATGATTTGAATATTGAGGAAGAGTCTCTATAGCTTAGGCAAGCCCCTAGACATTGTTACTTGAAGTATGATGCTTTCATGATGAAGCAGAACCTCAAGAGGACTACAATGGATCAGTGTGTTTGCATTCGACGTCTTCCCAATGGCAGGTTCATTATCCTATTGATCTACGTGTATGACATGCTTGTAGTTGGTCACGATCCCGGGTTGATTGCAAAGCTCAAAAGGGGATTCTCCAAGGAATTTGAGATGAAGGATTTGTGCAAGCAACATGCTTGGGATGTAGATCACTCATGACAAGAAGAAGCACATGTTGTGGTTGTCATAAGAGAAGTATGTTGAACGCATTCTAAAGCGGTTCAACATGAAGAATGCGAATCCTGCTAGCATGCCCCTTGTCGCTCATTTCAAGTTGATGAAAGAGACATGTCCGTCTACTTTTGAGGAGAAAGCTGAGATGACCAAGATTCCTTACTATTCAGTAGTTGGCAGCCTTATGTATGCCATGGTTTGCACAAGACCCGGCATTGCTCATGCTGTGGGCGTAGTGAGCAGATTCATGTCGAATCCAGGAATGATCACTGGGAAGCAGTGAACTAGATTTTGAGATAATTGTGAGGGACCTCAAGTATGTGTCTGATATTTGCGAGGTCAGATCCCAAACCCCATGGATAAGATGCTGATATGGCAGGAGATGTGGATTAGAGGAAATCGACTTCCGGGTACATTTTCACTTTCACGGGAGGAGCAATTTCGTGGTAGTCCAAGCTGCAGAAATGTGTTACACTCTCAACGACTGAAGTTGAGTACATTGCAACAGCAGAAGCAGGAAAAGAAATGATGTGGTTACAACGATTCCTTGGTGAACTTGGATACGAAGACAGTGAGCCAATTATCTTATGTGATAGCCAGAGCGTCTGTAAAGCCTTGAACTTGGCATATCTCGGATCCTGTATAATAAGATTCGGCTTGTCAAGAGAAAACCAACGAAATTTGTTTCGTGTGAATCGGACTTCGTTTCGAATTGTTATGATTTTCCGATGAAAGAGAAGTCATTAATCCATAATGACTGTCATTAAGACTAATTAAACATGATTAAAGAAATTAATGATGATTGAAAGCCTCTAATGATCATTAGTAAACACTAATCAATAGTTAACAAAAGATAAGCGTAAGCCGCAAAAGTTAAATCACGATTAGTGAAAGTTAATCACGATTAGTGTTAATTACGCGTCATTAGAGAATCTAGAATCCTCTAGAATGTTCTAACTTAAGCTTCAAATTTGGGATAAGTTTTGTCTAAAACCATGGGCCAAAACCATGGGCCGCTAAACCATGATTAAGGTCTAAACCATGGTTTTCTAACCATGGTTAGTGGTTTTCTGGGGCCTATAAATAGACCCCCTTACCCATTCATTCTCTACAACTTCCACTACCACCACCACCCCAAGGGCTAGGGTCGAGAGGTTGGGAGGAGGAGTGGGAGGCGAGGGAGGAGCGCTAGCGAAGCGCTGCCGGGAGAACGAGGAGGAGAAAGGTATGATCCTCTCTTAGTTGCTTCGTAAGATAGGCTTTCAATTCATACTCTTGTTCTTACAAGTTTTATTTTTGATTCATATTTCTTTTCGATTCGTTTTCCGGTTGTGGTTCGAGGAGAAATCTGTGTAACACCCTACTTAGATGCGGGCGGCTATGCACGTCAGTGACCCTGTGATTCGTCACACGTTCACTCATCTAAGATGCATGGTGTCTACCGATTCTCCATCGTTTATGTTTCTATTCTTCGCTTTATGCTTTATAGTTATCTTGATGGAGAAATCTGTGTAATACCCTACTTAAGTGCGGGCGGCTATGCACGTCAGTGACCCTGTGATTCGTCACACGTTCACTCACCTAAGATGTGTGGTGTCTACCGATTCTTCATCTCTTGTTGTTGAATATATTTTTTCAGATTCTTTGTTATTTTCCTTTCGATTGATTTTATAGAGGAAACTCTTTTCGTTTTTATTTTGAAATATGTCCCGATATAAGGGGAAACTCTGCCGAAATTTTTCGAGAAATATGTCCCGATATAAGGGGAAACTCTGCCGAAATTTTTCGAGAAATATGTCCCGATATAAGGGGAAACTCTGCCGAAATTTTAAGAGAAAATATGTTCTTGACATTCTTCATGTTCTTCGCGTTCTTCTTTCGTTCTTCGCGTTTTTAACATGTTCTTAGAGTTTTGATACGAAAAATGAAATTCGATCTTTTCAGGAGCCTTAAAATAGCCTTTCTAAAACGAAACTCGATAAAGCCTTGCGTACACGAGAGAGAGCTCGATTAGGTAACGAAATACTTCCTTTTGTTGTTGGGTTTTCATACGAAATTATTGAAATTCTTGATTTTGTGTTCTTTGCTACGAAGAACCTTAATTTTGGCTATTTTTGAAAAAGTCTGAAAAGTTGCTTTGTGATTCCCACTAAAATAAGGTTTAAGCATCAAATCGATGCGGTGGCTTTGAAAGTTAGGGTTTGGGAGTTAAAATAAACGTAAATACGAGTATATATGCATATGAATAATATATATGTGAGTCTATACTAAGTATTGTTGATTATGCAAATCAAAGACTTAACAAAAGAATTACATTATGGGAATTGATGTGATTGAGTTGGATCCTGAGAAGGATCGTGTGTCACGTTAAGGATGACTGGAAGTCAGGTCAGGCATGCAATCTGTAGGTTTGTCGGAAGGAACCCGTATTGGCGTTTCCCTACCAATGTGGTACACGGTTGCCCTGTTATGATAAGTGCGCACGAAATGAATGTTTTGCAATGCGTTGTACCGAGAGCCAATATATTCGGGTTGGAACGACGGAAGATGTGGTCGTGCAATGTGGAGGCACGGGTGGTTCAATAGCGGCTGGGTCACGATAACATGTATTTAAATCTGCTAGGTTATATGATTAAATGTTAGCCTGAGGTTTTAAGCAACCTAGTCCTCGAGGACGGTGTGCTCTTTTATTTTTCCAGGCTGAGAGTTGAGACCCTGTTTAATAAAAGAAAAAGAAATTGTCAGGGTAGTATTGGAGGATTGGTTGAGGCGACGTGCGGCGGCATAAGCTTACCAAGATCAACACAATCTCCAATCCCGAAGTGTCCACAGCTTCGGAATCCAAGAATGGTGGGGTTCCCCTGGACTAATCTCTGGTGTGGAATAGAAAGGAATAGGACTTAAATTAATGAAAAGGGTTGAAATTTTTATGATATCCAGTTTTGAAGAATTACGCAATTTGTTTGCTTTTCTCTTCTTCGTTACTTAGCATTCGCTAATTTTATCCTATGATTTATGGAAAACCCAACAGGTATCGGTGAGCCATCGCAAGGACTTTAAAAATTCATCCGGCTTACATACTAGACATCCAGCCAGTCACAGTAGCTTTACTCTTCAAGGTAGTTAGTAATCTTTTGTATATTTTCCTTTCAAAGCTGATGTACATGTAATGGTTATAGTGGGACAGTGTATCATCTGAACTTTATTTTGTGAATGGAAAAGTGTTGAAATACTTTCTTCCGAGTATATTTATTTGCAGTATGTTTCTGAATGTTAGTTACGATTGCTGAATAAATTATTGCTGAGTAAGCAGATCCGGATATGGGAGGATCCGACGGCCCGGGAAACGGGGTCGTTACAGATTGGTATCAGAGCTTGGTTACTCCAGTAATTTATTTAGTAATTAATAACTATGAGTGGTATTCAGAAACTAAGGTTGTATTAAGATCCTTTGATCTTAATAAATGACTGCAGTACCATTCACAAGTCATTGTCCCTTATGTACATCATGCTAAGACATATAGGATCTGACCTTTGACCTTGACCCATCCCAGGATCATGGCAGACCAAGACATGTCTAGACAATTAGCGGCTATGATGGCAATGCTCCAAGACATGTGGCAAAGGCAACAAGCGTTGGAGGAGAGGCTCAATGCACAGGCTGAGAGACCTGAGGCATCTAAGCCTATGGATGCTAGGATTGAAGGTTCTGTCCATCTTTCTGAGGAAGAATCTAGTTACCATCCTTCAACTGAGTCTTCTCCTACCCCGGTTGAAGGAGCAATGGAGAAGACCCTTCTTAGACACCAAACATTACTAGATAATTACCGAAAGAGAAAAATTCCTCGATTCAAAGGTGTAGAGACACCTGCCGAGGCTGAATTATGGCTTGATGACGTCAGTAGGATGTTGAGAATAATACACGCGCCAGCAGATACTTGGGTGCACTTTGCTGATTACTCCTTAGCAGACTATGCAAGACGATGGTGGAGAGCAATTTCCAAGAAGTTAGCAGACCCTGTTCCATGGGATATCTTCGAAGAGAGGTTCCGAGCTCACTTTTGTCCCTCTCATTGGGAAGAATTAAAAAGGAGAGAGTTGGCTTCTCTGAATCAGGGTTCTAAGACTGTACGAGATTATCATATCCACTTTACTGGCTACTACGGTACTCACCAGCTCTAGAAGCTTCACCACAAGAGTGTCTTACCAAATTTGTTAGCAGTCTTCAGGGAGATCTACGAGAAAAGCTTGCTGGTTTTAGAGCCACAACCGTGGATGAAGCAATGGACATCGCCTCTCGTATTGAGATGGAGAGGGATGAAAACCGCCAAAGAAGAAGTTTCCACTTTAATGGTGGACCATCCAAAAGCAAGGCACATTATAATCGTAGAGATCGTCGCTATCATCCAGCCGGTTCCAATATAAGCTCACCATAGACCTTGGGTTAGGAATTATCAGGAAGAAGGGGTTTCTCTAGACCTCCACTATATCCTCGCGACTCAGCAGCAGGAGCTAGCACCTCTGTGGCTGGATCTTCAGCTCAAACAGAAGCACGTGTGTATTTTTACTGTCATCAGGAAGGCCACATCAAGAAATATTGTCCGAAGTTGAGAGGTTCAGGATTTAAATCAACCCCAATCAATAGTATAACATCCACCTCGAGCAATGGAGCAACACATGGAGGAAGACATGGTAGAGGTCGAGGCTCACAAGGAGCGTCTCCTACACAACAACCACCACAAAGTATTGCGGGTTCTAGCTTGCCTATTCCTAATGGCTAGCTTAATGCAACTACTGAAGAACAAGCCTACAATTCAGGCACAGTCGTACGAGGTACTGTTACTATTCATGGCTTTTCAGTACATGCCTTATTTGATTCTGATGCATCACATTCATTTATTGCTCGACGGTTAGTACCCACTTTGGGTAAGATACCAGTAAAAGTACAACAGTCCTATGTGATCAAGGGACCAGGAGGACATGTATTTATAATCCGAGAAATCCTGGATAATTGTATAATACTGATAGCAGGACATCAGTTACCTGTTTCACTGCTATTAATCGAAATGGAGGACTTTGATCTTATACTAGGAATGGATTGGTTAGAAAGGCATCATGCATGTCTTGACTGTTTCCAGAAGACAGTAACATTCCACCTTCCTAACTCGATAGAGTTCCAGTTCATTGGAAAGACATCCAATGATAATATCAAATATATCTCTACATTGAAGGCACAACAGTTGTTAGAGTAAGGGTGCCAAGGTTATTTAGCTTATGTATCCACTACATCAGGGTCAGAAAGAATGATAGAAGATGTACCTATAGTGTGCGAGTTTACTGATGTATTTCCAGAGGAACTACCTGGATTACCACCTGAGTGAGAAATTGAATTTGAAATCTCTCTCATACCTGATACTCAACCTATCTCTATCCCTCCGTATACGATGGCACCAACTGAGTTACGAGAGTTAAAGGTACAATTGCAAGAACTGTTAGATAAAGGATTCATTCATCCTAGTACTTCACCATGGGGTGCACCTGTCTTATTTGTTAGGAAAAAGGATGGGTCGATGCGGTTGTGTATTGACTATAGACAACTAAACAAGAGGACAATAAAGAACAAGTATCTTCTGCCAAGAATAGATGATCTCTTTGATCAGTTACAAGGTTCAACTGTGTATTCCAAGATTGATTTAAGATCGGGATACCATCAGTTGAAAATTAAAGATACAGATATTCCCAAGACAGCTTTTCGAACTAGATACGGGCATTATGAATTCTTAGTTATGCCTTTTGGACTAACAAATGCCCCAGCAGCCTTCATGGATCTCATGAATAGAGTATTCAAGGAGTTCTTAGATCACTTTGTAGTAGTCTTTATTGATGATGTGCTTATTTACTCAAAGGATAAGTATCTGCATGAACATCATCTCAGGAAGGCACTTGAAACTCTAAGGAAGAACAAATATAGCAAATGTGACTTCTGGCTATCTGAAGTATCTTTCTTAGGTCATGTTATTTCTGGGGAAGGTATATCAGTTGATCCTACAAAGGTTAGTGCGGTGATGAGTTGGGAACACCCGAAGACTGTCACAAAAATACGATCTTTTCTGGGTTTAGCTGGATATTATAAAAGATTCGTGAAGGACTTTTCACGGATAGCATTGCCAATGACTAGACTAACTCAAAAGGAGGTTCCATTCTTATGGTCTGATACATGTGAAGCTAGTTTTCAGACACTGAAAGAATGCCTAACATCTGCACCCATCCTTACTCTACCCTCCGGGAGTGAAGGGTTTACAGTGTACACTGACGCATCTAAAGAAGGACTTGGGGCGGTTCTTATGCAACATGGTAAGGTAGTTGCATATACATCACGACAGCTCAGGACACATGAGAAGAACTACCTAACACATGACCTTGAATTAGCTGCTGTAGTTTTTGCTTTAAAGATATGGAGACACTACCTGTATGGTATTACTTTTGAAATCTTCACCGATCATAAAAGCTTGAAATATCTGTTTGATCAAAAGGAGCTCAATATGAGACAGATACGGTGGCTAGAGTTGTTGAAAGATTATGATTGCACTATCTCCTACCACCCTGGTAAGGGGAACGTCATAGCAGATGCACTTAGCAGAAGAACTTATTCACCCAGGTTAGTGAGTGCTATCCACTTCTGGGGTTTACTATCAACGTTAAGAGAATGGAAACCATTTGATAGTAGTGCTGATACTATAACTATTCCTCATCGATACAAACCAGAGATATGGGATAAAATAAAGTAAGGACAGGAGGATGATCCAGTCCTTAAAGACTTGAAACAACAACTTGAGAAGAATGAGATAGAGGGATTCCAGATACAAGATGGGTTACTATATAACCATCACAGAGCTTGTGTACCAGACATACCTGAATTAAGGAAAGACATTTTACGTGAAGCTCATTGTTCTAGATTATCTATTCATCCAGGAATTACGAAGATGTATAAGGATCTTCATTCATACTTTTGGTGGTCGGGAATGAAGAAAGATGTTGCTGAGTTTGTGAATTCATGTTTCACTTCCCAGCAGGTAAAGGCTTCATACCAAAAGCCACCAGGATTATTGCAACCCCTCCCTATACCTGAATGGAAATGGGAAAGCATTTCCATGGATTTCGTTACTGGCTTACCTCAGACGACTGGTAGTAGAGATAGTATCTGGGTTATAATAGATCGTCTGACAAAGGTAACACACTTCATTCCGATAAGCTTATCTTTTACTCCAGACCAGCTGGCTGAGTTATATATTACACATGTGATTCGCCTCCATAGTATCCCGAAGGAAGTAGTTTCTGATCGAGATTCACGATTCACCTCACACTATTGGGAGAACTTCATGAAAGCTTTAGGTACACAACTATGCTTGAGTACAGCATATCATCCACAAACAGATGGTCAGTCAGAACGTACGATTCAAACACTAGAGGATATGCTACGAGTATGTGCCTTAGAATGGAAGGGATCATGGATTAAACATTTGCCTCTTGTAGAATTCACCTACAATAATAGTTACCATACAAGTATTGGCATGGCACCATTTGAAGCACTATATGGACGAAAGTGTACTACTCCTTTGTGTTGGCAAGAGGTCGGAATAAAGAACCTTTATGATTTAGATAGACTTCAGGAGACACGGGAAGCTGTAGAACTTGCTAGAAAAAGACTATTAACTGCTCAGAGTCGCCAGAAAAGTTATAGTGATACCAGGCAAAGAGACCTTGAATTTGAGGTAGGTGACTTTGTATTTCTCAAAGTATCACCTATGAAGGGAGTTCAGAGGTTTGGCTTGCGTGGGAAGTTAGCACCCAGGTTCGTGGGTCTCTTTGAAATTATTCAATGGATTGGAAAAGTTGCCTATAGACTTGCACTTCCTCCACATCTTTCGGCAATACATGATGTATTTCATTTATCAAATCTGAGAAAGTACATTAGGGATTCATAGCATAAGATAAGTTATGATGATTTACATGTTGAGCCAGACTTGACATACCAAGAGATACTTGTGAAAATACTTGAAAGGGATATCAAGAAGTTAAGAAACAAAGAGGTGCCTCTAGTTAAAGTATTGTGGCGAAACCAAGAGTTTGAAGAAGCCACATGGGAACCTGAGGCATAAATGAGAGAGAAAACCCGTACTTGTTTGAATGATAACATTATGTATTATGTATATGTTCATTTTAAATGACATGACGTTCATTCTCTTTAAGGTTGTTATGCCTGCATTTCTAGTCTCGAGGACGAGACTTTCTTTAAGGTTGTTATAATTGTAAAGCCTTGAACTTGGCATATCTCGGATCCTGTATAATAAGATCCGGCTCGTCAAGAGAAAACCAACGAAATTTGTTTCGTGTGAATCGGACTTCGTTTCGAATTGTTATGATTTTCCGAAGAAAGAGAAGTCATTAATCCATAATGACTGTCATTAAGACTAATTAAACATGATTAAAGAAATTAATGTCGATTGAAAGCCGCTAATGATCATTAGTAAACACTAATCAATAGTTAATAAAAGATAAGCGTAAGCCGCGAAAGTTAAATCACGATTAGTGAAAGTTAATCACGATTGGTGTTAATTAAGCGTCATTAGCGAATCTAGAATCCTCTAGAATGTTCTAACTTAAGCTCCAAGTTTGGGATAAGTTTTGGCTAAAACCATGGGCCAAAACCATGGGCCGCTAAACCATGGTTAAGGTCTAAACCATGGTTTTCTAACCATGGTTAGTGGTTTTCTGGGGCCTATAAATAGACCCCCCTACCCATTCATTCTCTACAACTTCCACTACCACCACCCCCCCAAGGGCTAGGGTCGAGAGGTTGGGAGGAGGAGTGTGAGGCGAGGGAGGAGCGCTAGCGAAGCGCTGCCGGGAGAACGAGGAGGAGAAAGGTATGATCCTCTCTTAGTTGCTTCGTAAGATAGGCTTTCAATTCATACTCTTGTTCTTCCAAGTTTTGTTTTTGATTCATATTTCTTTTCGATTCGTTTTCCTGTTATGGTTCGAGGAGAAATCTGTGTAACACCCTACTTAGGTGCGGGCGGCTATGCACGTCAGTGACCCTGTGATTCGTCACACGTTCACTCATCTAAGATGCGTGGTGTCTACCGATTCTCCATCGTTTATGTTTCTATTCTTCGCTTTATGCTTTATAGTTATCTTGATGGAGAAATCTGTGTAATACCCTACTTAAGTGCGGGCGGCTATGCACGTCAGTGACCCTGTGATTCGTTACACGTTCACTCACCTAAGATGTGTGGTGTCTACCGGTTCTTCATCTCTTGTTGTTGAATATATTCTTTCAGTTTCGTTGTTATTTTCCTTTCGATTGATTTTATAGAGGAAACTCTTTTCGTTTTTATTTTGAAATATGTCCCGATATAAGGGGAAACTCTACCGAAATTTTCGAGAAATATGTCCCGATATAAGGGGAAACTCTGCCGAAATTTTAAGAGAAAATATGTTCTTGACGTTCTTCGTGTTCTTTGCGTTCTTCGTTCGTTCTTCACGCTTTTAACATGTTCTTAGAGTTTTGATACGAAAAATGAAATTCGATCTTTTCAGGAGCCTTAAAATAACCTTTCTAAAACGAAACTCGATAAAGCCTTGCGTACACGAAAGAGAGCTCGATTAGGTAACGAAATCCTTCCTTTTGCTGTTGGGTTTTCATACGAAATTATTGAAATTCTTGATTTTGTGTTCTTTGCTACGAAGAACCCTAATTTTGGCTATTTTTGAAAAAGTCTGAAAAGTTGCTTTGTGATTCCCACTAAAATAAGGTTTAAGCATCAAATCGATGCGGTGGCTTTGAAAGTTAGGGTTTGGGAGTTAAAATAGGCATAAATACGAGTATATATGCATATGAATAATATATATGTGAGTCTATACTAAGTATTGTTGATTATGCAAATCGAAGACTTAACAAAAGAATTACATCATGGGAATTGATGTGATTTGAGTTGGATCCTGAGAAGGATTGTGTGTCACGTTAAGGATGACTGGAAGTAGAACTACATGTCGGGCATGCAACCTGTAGGTTTGTCGGAAGGAACCCGTATTGGCGTTTCCCTACCTAGGTGGTACACGGTTGCCCTGTTATGATAAGTGCGCACGAAATGAATGTTTTTCAATGCGTGGTACCGAGAGCCAATATATTCGGGTTGGAACGACGGAAGATGTGGTCGTGCCATGTGGAGGCACGGGTGGTTCAATAGCGGCTGGGTCACGATAACATGTATTTAAAGCTGCTAGGTTATATGATTACATGTTAGCCTGAGGTTTTAAGCAACCGAGTCCTCGAGGACGGTATGCTCTTTTGTTTTTCTAGGCTAAGAGTTGAGACCCTGTTTAATAAAAGAAAAAAAATTGTCAGGGTAGTATTGGAGGATTGGTTGAGGCGACGTGCGGCGGCATAAGCTTACCAAGATCAACACAATCTCCAATCCGAAGTGTCCACAGCTTCGGAGTCCAAGAATGGTGGGGTTCCCCTGGACTAATCCCTGATGTGTAATAGAAAGGAATATGACTTAAATTAATGAAAAGGGTTGAAATTTTTATGATATCCAGTTTTGAAGAATTACGCAATTTGTTTGCTTTTCTCTTCTTCGTTACTTAGCATTCACTAATTTTATCCTATGATTTATGGAAAACCCAACAGGTATCGGTGAGCCATCGCAAGGACTTTAAAATTCATCCGGCTTACATACTAGACATCCAGCCAGTCACAGTAGCTTTACTCTTCAAGGTAGTTAGTAATCTTTTGTATATTTTCCTTTCAAAGCTGATGTACATATAATGGTTATAGTGGGACAGTGTATCATCTGAACTTTATTTTGTGAATGGAAAAGTGTTGAAATACTTTCTTCCGAGTATTTTTATTTGCAGTATGTTTCTGAATGTTAGTTGTGATTGCTGAATAAATTATTGCTGAGTAACCAGATCCGGATATGGAGGATCCGACAGCCCGGGAAACGGGGTCGTTACAGCGTCATTGATTTGAGCAAGAGCACGATGCACCATACTTGTACAAAGTATATAGACATGCAATACCATTGGCTGAGAGATGCTATGACAATAAGCGTCTCATTTTGAAGAAGGTCCACACAGATGAAAATCCATCAGATATGCTGACGAAGGTCATGACTCGTGACAAGCTGCAGCTCTATAGTGAGCTGGGCGGTGTCATCTCTCAGTGATCATCTTCTTGGTGACACCTACCCATTGGAACCAGAGGGGGAGGTTGTTGGTTATTATCCATTCCCAAAAACAAAGAAAAAAGGGAGGGAGGTTTGTTGAACACTTATCCCCTTGGGCTCCTATTTGCAATAGGAGTAGGACTTATGTTTCCTATTCCAAATAGGACTACGATGAGAGATAAGAGGCAAGAGTAGTATAAATAAGGTCCCATACATGGTATTTGGGGATCATCCCAACACACAAGCATCTCTCTCTTCTCTCTTAGTTCTCTCTCCCCAATCAAGGAGAGAAGCAACCCATACACGGTAAGGGGAGTAGTCGCGCAAGGTGCGAAGAGCATCCTGCAGGGGCGTGAAGAGCAGCTTGCATTGGCATGAGGTGCATCCACACGAGGAAGAATCGTGCACGAGGAGGGACAACTCGTGACGAGGAGAAGCAACGATATCGTGTTCTCCAAGTACAAGGCAACAATTATATGATTTTATTCTTGTAACTGAGCCTCAGTTTTGTTGGGCAACAAAACTGAGTATTGTACCCTCTTATTTTCCGACCTAGTGGATTTGTTGCGGATCATCGTGCACTGTAATTTTCCCCTCTCTCACATCGAGGAAGGTTTTTCCCACAAAAAAATTTAGTCTCTCTGTGGTTTCTTGATTATTACGCTATGATTATTTTGCTTGGTTCTCGTGTGGGAAACATTCCGTTGCTAGTCATCCTTTACATGACAGGTTAAGGGAATCCCCGCGAGTTCCCAACAGACTCGTAGTTTGGAACCCATTCTAACCCAATAAGTATATTATATATTTACTATATAATGTTTAGAATTATAAACCCTAATATATCTTTACTTTTTGCAGTTGTTCTGCAGGTGGTGGGGAAGGACCTGAACATATGGAACTCTGGATGATTTTGAGAGTGAGTTTTTTTTTGGGGGGGGGATGGAGGGGATGGCAGGGGTTGAGTTATGTAGTGGATGAAAGGGCTTGGATCGCAGTCATGACTCGAGTTCCAAGTAGTAGAGAGGGAGTGACCGAAATTCGGACAGATGTCCGAATGACTTTAGTGGTGGTGTGGCAGGTGTGTCAGAAGGGAGTTGGAGACGTGATGAGATTGGGTTGTGCAGCATCATCCATCAACAACGGCAAGGGGAGGGCTGAACGATGGAAGCGGAGGAGGAGAGAACAGTTGGGCACTAAAAGGGGGTAGAGGAGATAACAAGAAAATTGAAGAGATAAATTACAAGGGTAAAAATGTCAATTTTTAATGAACCTTGCTAAGTTTGATGAAGAAATTTGACGAAAGTTAAGGCAAGGATATGCCATGTAATATTAAGAAGTATGCAGGATTCCTATGTGTAATCCAAAATACGAAAAATTAAACGCGCAATTACAAAGTATAGAGAGTTATGAGTGTAAAATTCCCATGTTGCAAGTAGCTCTTGAGTGTACTACTAAGATTATTGTGGATGTGGATGTGGTCGATGAAATTCAATAATTTCTTTAAAAGCATCCATTCAACAAAGGTTGTGATACGGTAACTTTAGAACAAAACGAGATTGTCATATTGGCAATCTTGACAAGATTTTTCCTTTATCATTCTTTGACTTCACAGAGCATCTAACTGTCTACCTTCTTTATGAAGCCAAGGGAGAGGCATAGTACTTTCTAGCTAGGAGGGTGGTTTCCCATTTCAAAAGCTATAGCGGGCGAGAAAAGAAGGTGCAAAAGAAGTAAACAAATGCGTCTTCATCCTGGAAGCAGGAATCGCGAGAGCAGTCAGAAGAAGAGCCAGTGCGAGAGAGAGATGAGACATACACAGTTGAACTACCAAATTATCCTAGAAATTCGAGTTCTCATAATTTGATTTATTGAAAAAATAGGATTTCATGATTCTGGTAAAGAAAATTTAATTCATTGAAATTCCATCCGGAAGAATTCTTCGTTTCCAAAATAATAATAAATAGGAATATTGCAACCTTCCTTACGAAGCCAAATGTTCCATATGTTATTTGGAATATGCGTTCTGACTGAAAAACATGGTCTCACGATGTACATGTTAATAAAAAAAAGCATATAGTTTGCGTCTTCTTTTGTATTTCCTGATATAAACAAATGTCGTTCCCAAAACTTACCTTATTTTGCATTTTGCGATATTAAAAAATGTTACAGATTTAATTCAGTTAAGTAATTGTGAAATTTAACAATGGGAAGCTGTGGGCGACAACTTTATATATTTCCTAATTTTAATCTTGGTTGGACGATTTTGGAAGTGTTTTTGGGCAATATTGGTGGCCTTTGCCACAACCATTGATTGAAATCTAACAATAAAAAATAATGATGGATTCAATGGTAATATATGTGTACTTGCGCGCACCCAGAACCCATACTTACGTTTATAAATTTCTCAATACAATTTTTACGTTCTCAATCAATAATTTTAAGTAAACGGATAATTTCTTTTCTAAACTCTAACCGAGTTTACGTAGAATCGGTATGCAAGCTTTGAAATTTTGTAAATATATTTTTTACGTTCTCGCTCAATAGCTTTAAGTAAAATAGGTAGTTTTTTTGTGAAATTTCTATGGTCCTTTTAAATTGAATTGCCTAATTGTAATGCATCTGTTATTTTTCATGTTTTATGCAAATACCATATGAGTTATTCTTTGAAAGTAAGGTGTGTAGGTCCGACGGATTTTTTATTATTTGCACTCTCTTTGTAAGTTTGAACAATTATTTTAAAAATGAATGGTAGATTAGCATTATATTGATTGATTTTTATTTTCAGCCAATGTATTTTTATAGTATGGTGTATAAACTCTGGTTGATTGTGTAAAGTTCACAGGTAAATGTAAATTACATTCTTTAAAATAATAAAATCAATTTGTTATATATCAATTGTCTTCTAGAAAATAAATGCAAATTAATAAATCAATATAAGACTATGTAAGATATATATTGAAGCTGTAAAATACAAGGTTAACTACGTGAAATAAAAACTTTTTATTTCTCAAGATGGTGGAGAGAGATGTCATTTGCGACTCGATGATGAAGATGATCTCCCCTATGATCCCATCCCCATGCATCGTCAAGTGCGTCCCCAGCAATGCCAAGAACCGCCCCGTTATCTGTCTGCTAAGAGACGGATGACGTCAACGAGAGAGAGAGAGGGGGGAGGGGAGTGAACATGCATTTCTTGAAGCCTAAGAAAAGATAATAATATGCTTTCTTAGATTATAAAGAAATTGGACTCTAAATTTAAAAATAGTCAAAAAATGACATACATAACAAAATCGCAACTAATAATATGTCCTTAATTACTTCCATAAGATTAAAATCGAATGGGTTTGATGGAAGCCTTTCCATAACGATGTTTTAGATTCCATGATTAAAATATAATCGTAGTAAAAGTTCCGTGTTCCTTTCTCTTTTTTTTGTCGTACATAAATAGAAGATATGAGATAATCATGCGTTGAATTTCTCAACACAATCATTGTCAAATCGATGGAGCAAAAGAAGAGTAAAAACGTCAGCTGTCGGTCAACACCGACGAATGGAGGATTTATTATTCCGTCTTTTTATCTTTTATTTAACTGCAGCAAATTTGGCATAAAGCATATCTTCACATCTTAGATGTATAATTCTTCCTTCTTCTTTTTTCCCTACGATTGACGACGAATGTCATATTCCTTGCGTAACTGTAATTATCTAATAACTTTCTAGATGTACTTATGTTATTCATTACAAATTTAAAGAATAGAGAAACACATACTATCCGTTGTTATAAATTTAGTTAGGGATATTATATAGGGTAAAATGAGATTGTCTCCTAGGGGAGCTAACTTGGTTCTCTCTGTCTCATTTTCCCTATTTTTTATTTAATAGTTTTTTATCATTATATCCTTATATTCTATCATTCAAAATTTAAAAATTCTGCGATCATTAAAAAATAATTGTCTAGATAGATATCATAGGACTATCTATTTCTCACGAAACTTGAATGACACAATATAGGGATATAGTGATTAATTTCCATGGATTTATTTTTCAAAAAAATAAAAAAAATAAGAAAAATTAAGCACATGATCCAAGTTAGCTCCTTCCAGGGAGTAGCTCCATTTTATCTAATACATAGTATATATCAAATTTGGTGTAGAGCAAATAACATAGGTATTGCCATAGAGAGGTGTTTTGTATCATACTTTCTCAATTATTGAGGACAAATAGGTCATGTAAATATTGCTCGAGTCCCTAAGTCGTAATCCTCGTAAGATTTCGTTGGAAGGACCAATGTGAGGATGACATATGGGAAGATAAGAGAGCCGTGACAGAGACGTCGATGCAATACTTTAGACTTAGAAAGGCAGCAAGCAAGTGGTTGGGGATTTGTGGTCGAGAAGAAGCAATCCATTTCCTCTTGGGATGACATTGATCCAAAGGTGACCTCAATCTTAGCCAATAAATAAACCCTCTTTGATCTTTTATTAATTATTTTTTATCTACCTACGCAATTATACATCTCACTGATTTTGTTTGTAGTTCGCCTTCCATTGTACAATCTTTAACTGTTCTCTTTCCCTTCAAATTTATCGACAAATGATCTCAAGTTTCAGGGTTTCAAAATCCGACTGTTATCGAAGAAAACTGATCCAAAAAGAACTCATAAGGAAATCGGAAGATTACGTATGGCCCAATGTTTAAAACCCTAACCTTCGCGAGTTTGCTTAGGCAATTCCAACGCAAAGAGATCCAAGTACATATCCGACATGGATAAGTAAACAGATTTCTGATTTTTCGTCGAGGATGCTATCCGTGGACCATGCTGAGAGGACATAGCTGCACCGCTACAAATAGAACTGGCTTATGGCAATAAATAATTTTGTAATCCTTGTTATATTATTCGTAGTTAAATGTAAACGATTATCATTACTTGTTACCTAATTCTATTTGATGTTTAAATTTGTAATGAGTATTGTATTCGTTGCTATATCGTTAAGTTACAATCAAATAGGTTTTACATTACCATCGTGGGTTTAAATTTAAGGGAAAAGCGTAAAATGTATGAATGGTGGCGTACGGTATATTTATATAGTCTAATCGATTTTATATTTTGTGTGAGAGGTTATTAGACCATTTCTCATTCTCTTATATAGCATGCCTATTTATCCTTCTTTTACACTCATATAAGAACTTCTATAAACATATTACAACTTTTTGAATCTCATATGTTTTCCAACAAGATGAGTTTATAGTGACATGTATTTTAAAATCTATAATTTACAGTGACATGTATTTTAAAATCTATCGCTATACCATCCGTTGTTTAATATCGACCCACATATGTTATCAAAATTGCAAAATAATTTTTTATATTTTTGAAATGAGTGACAAATGATATGTCTATTGCTATATTAATAGTGACAGTTCAAACAAAAAAAAGGTTTCCACCGTCTTAAATTATCAGTGCAAATTTTGATGAAAAAGGAAAATAGAAGGCATCGGCGAAAGAGAGAAAGAGGATAGAGAGAAACAAATTCGAGTTAAGATAGATTTTAAGATGTAAGTTATATTAGATAAGTTTTGGATTAAGTTATGGATTGAACTAACAAGAGAAGTATATTATGAGTTTGCAAGGGAGTTATGCTTAGTTATGTCTTTCGAATGGACTATTTGTGTAAATATCCCAACATTGTAATCATAAAATAGATGAGATAGGGAACATGAAAGCGACGAGAGATGATGGCACTTATTCTCCACGAGGGTAAAAGCTTTTATTTGCTTTTGTCCTTCAAATCCTTATTCACTCGTTTACTTTCAAAGAATATGCTTTCACAAGGAATTATACTCCATTTTTTACTTTATATATATATATATATATATATATATATATATGATTTCCTTACAATAAGACGTAGTCCTTCCTGAGTTTAGGAAAGTCAACCTTTTTTGTAAAAAAATACGATGCCTTGGTAGAATATATATACATTTTTAATTATAATATGCAATTTTAATGTTTGTACTATATGCAGTTTTGTATTTATAATGTGCAACCATAATACAAAATATTTACATATTCTACTAAAACGCTCGTGTTTTATATAAAAAAAGGTAGCATTCTTGAACTTAGGAAGGACCGCATCTTATTAGAAGGGCCTATATACACACACACACACATTTTTGAAGTTGGACTCGAAATTGGATTCAGATCACTAAGAAGTATGTTCCAAAGGTTTGTTGGATTCTTCTCCAAGAATAGGGACTTATTCTCCTTCTTCTCCTTGTTTTGGTGCTATCGTTTTCTTCTTCTTAATGGCCCACATCTATTTGGTGTGGTCTTCTCATCGAAGATGTTGAAGCTACCAATTTTAGATTTATTCAAGAAATCAATGTAGTGAAGGTCAAAGATATGGGTGAGAAGACTATCAAAAAAAGCAAAGAAGCTCAATGGTGTCCCCTCGTCAAGCAAAGAAGAGTAACTCTCCCGTTTACCTACTCATTCTATCAGCTCGTGATATCTTTTCTTATAGTGTATTGCCCCCTCTGATTTAAAATCTTAGGTCCGCCACTTGTTGATGATATATGTCATGTTTTAGAGACATGAGACATGATGATTGAAAAGATTTTATCCGCAATCAAGAACTCGAGGAGTGGGAAGAAGATACTTAGTCCATGGGCATAATTTCATGAAGCAGATATGATTGAAAATAACTTGTTAGGTTACTTCATAGTAGAGGTCGGATGCTGCGATGATATAACAACCCCGCCTCAGGCCAATACAGATCTAATCCAAAAGTTCCTAGGATGGGAGCTAGTCTTCATAAATCATTTTAATTAGCCAGGACTAATTATCTAAGGTGGGTATAATCAATACCACATGTCCAGTCATAATATGATAGATGTAGATATGAAACATGAAACATAATCGTGATGTAATAAAATCTTACATATATGCAATTAAACTCGATATTTATTATCAAAATTCACAATTCATTTCCCCGTACTGCAACGTTCTTTATGCTGACTCGGAAAATCAAATTATGCGTGCTATACCAAGGTGAAATGTATCATATGCAAGCAACTTGACGAATGTCATTGACAGATGTATTCATGCAATAATCACAATCAGATTATCATGCTTTTAAGTCATTTTCATTTGTAACTACACAATGATAGGTAACATGTTATAATAAGATGTATGTAAACAACTCACATGAGAATATAATGTTATCTATTAACATGATAATCACTTATTAACGATAGAAAATAATGGAAGCAATTAATCATGAAATAACACATCATCAAGAAATTGATAAAAAAAGCAGACTAAGTATAACTAATAAGCATGCAATGAAAAGGAAACTAATTATATTTAATTTTGATCTTTATTCTCAAGTTATCAATCATACTTCAGTTATTTACTATGAGAGAAAAAAGAACTATTAGATTCCTATCATAGCAAGCATCTAAAAATACTCTCAAACTCCTTTACTGCACGTGATTGAGCTGAGTCGTTATTCTTGAACTTATTTCATACTAAGTCTACACAAGTGCTTGTGCGATATTTCTTGTCACTACGAGGTTACCCACAATAACCAAGTAATTAAGCAATCTTTGTCACATGAAGAGAACACATGTTTGACATGTAAAATATGTAATGTTAGGTCCATGTAGTATGACGTAATCGATTTTCCTTCCCTTTATGTTTGAGTTGAGCTACCACGCAATCTACCTAAAGCTTATTGGATTCATGACTCACTTGGATTATTATCTTTATATTTGTCCATTAGCTTAGGTAAAATATCCTTACTTAATTGTAACACTATTTGATGACTCTTAGTTGATACTTCATTTAAAGTGTGATGGAAGATTGGCCCATAACTTGAAGAAACTATGTTCTAAGTGGTACATTTCCAAGCTATATAAATTACTTAGAGACATAGGTCTTTCATTCACAAGTATCCCACTACATCTGAGTTCTCACCTCTACTTCTCACACTGCATTTGATTTACTACATTTAAAATAAATGTGTTTGGCTAGGAATACAATATCCATGATGCTACAAGATTAAGGCATTTTCGAGGATCACGAATCATCTCCAAACCTTTCATGAAGTATCTTAAGTCATATTAGCATGCTACAAGGTTATGCACATCACAAGAGTTTGTAAAAATATTGATATTTAAACTTCATTAAGAAAAAACTGGAAACATATGTCTCAATCCCCCAAAAAAACTCACAAGTTGTAGTGAAATGTACTAAAGAGTTGTCATGGTTGACTAATGATGATTTGCAACCCTATACGTAGTAATGTGCCAAACCCGAATAAAAGTATATCAGTGTAGCAAAAATACCCCCACTTCATAGTAAATGAGGGTACTTAAGTAACCTCAAGTTCATTAACATGCTACAGTACAATGCATAACATAAGATATCTTATATCAGCTTAATAACCTCAAGTATTTAATAACATTCAAGTTTCTAAGTTTTCAAAGGTAATCTATATCACTAACACATAATTCTAAGGATTTAATAACATTTAATAAGTCCCGACCGTGTAAATTTATTTGCTTCGTCTGCATGGAAAGCACACATGTCTCTATGTACATTTGAAGTCTCTTATGTTAGTTAAAGTTCATAAAATAGTTCAGACGCACTTCATCTCGGTTACATGTAAGTTACATTAGATTGCATTGTTTTACTAACCATAACATGTGAAAGTACACCAACGAAAATAAGCCATTTTTATTTTTATATCGATATCTTTATTCACAAAATTAGAACAAGGCACACCACATTCATTTTATAATTGTCCGAGTAAAAAAACTACATCAATGATTAATCAATGTATTGGCATTCTCCTCATACAACATAAATTCAAAACAGATTTTAATAGATATTAAGAAGCATATGCCAATTCAAATATACTTGACCAATAGAAGTATTGAAGTCAAAAACTAAAACATATTTTATATTAAGGATATTTACACACATAACCCTGAATAGTTTCGTAATTACTCCAGGAACCCTCGATAATCACGAATTACATCCAGAACTCCGGATAATGCTTGACCTTTACATGACATAACCCTGTGTCAAGTTCCGTCTTAATTCTCCGTTAACTCGGATGGAAAACATCATATTTTGACCATTTTGCCCTTCGAAACACGTCATATTTATAACATGATGCCATTCAGCCAAATAAAATGATGCCTCCTCCCTCAGGCCCGCCGCTCCCCCGCTTGCGAGCTCCAACGCTCCCCATCCCCGTGCCTCTGCCCTCTGTAGGCGAGCTCGAAGCCCTCCTGCTCACCCCCGACGTTGCCCCCCCCAGCCCCTCTGAGTCCCTCCGTCGAGGCGCAGGCTCATGCTCCTCCTCAAAGCCCCCCCCCCCCACACGCTCGTCCCTGCTCGAAGCCCCCCCTCTCCCCCGAGCCCCGTCGCTGAGGAGCCCCGCGCCCAGCTCCTCCTCGTCCCATGTTCGCAGTTCGCCCCTGCCACGACCAGCCACTGTTCGAAGCTAGAAGCCTCCCCCCATGGAAGCTCGACCACCATCCCCCTTCCCCTAGAAGTTGACCTCCTCCTCTTCGTTCTTCCCTTTTTTATTAATCTTACCCGTTAGATCGCTGATGGGTTAGATTAACTCAGCCATCTGGTTGAGTCAACAGACTAAACTAACGAAAGGTTATGGGTGTAAAATGGAGCGATTAGCCGGGGTTCTGGATATAATTCGTGATTATCGAGGGTTTCTGAGGTAATTACGAAATTACTCAGGATAATGGGTGTAAATATCCTTTTATATTACCATTGTGAATAATTAGTAAGGAAACATTCATTAGGAGCATTAAAGGAACAAACTAGGGTAAAAAGTGTATTTTGATTTAATTTTTTCCTTCTCCCAAAAGCTTCTAATGTTACAAAAGCTTAAAAGATACTTTTCATGAGTGTTTGTGCGCATATCTACAAATGTTAGTGCATGTGAAGTTCTACGTGGCGGCTTTTTGAGTGGCTTCCACATTAGGAAAAGCAATAACCTACACCTTTTATTCATTTGTGTATCTGATATTATGTGTCCAACTAGGATGCGAGAACTAACTTATAAAATAACATTGGGTTGGCATGAAATTTAAAAGCATAGACTAATGACTCGATAAAAACCATGGTCTCATATTTTGAATTGGACAATTAGATCTTTCTAAATAAATTTCAAAACTCTAAAAACATCCAATCAAGCTTGATTTTCTTCATCTTCATCCCAATCCAACCAAATAAATCTATATTCACTTTCAAAATCAACAGCTATAATCTTTATGCACAAATATAACATAATACGACAGCTAATTCGCACACTCAATATGGAAACCACCTCAAACAATTGAAGAATCCATAATTTACATTAAAACTTATGATTAAAGTATCATAAATCTCATGGAAGTAAAATATCATAATCATGTTTGGATCTATAACAAAGTTGGTAGTTCAAAAGGAATATTAAGAGGGGTTTGAGTCTTTTCCTTGGAAACAAGTCCTCCTATCCAATTCCCATGTATTGTGCACCTCTTATTTAAGTTTTCTCCTTCAATCCATATTGGGAACAACTATTTTTTTGGGGGATGGAAAGAAGGAAAGCTATCTCTGCCTCTTCTCATATAGAAACAAAGGGGGTGATAAATCACCTCCAAAAAATTACATTAAATAAAAATATTAATCAATTCATCTATTATAAAATTTGACAGAAAAAATTTAATTAAATCACATCTTAATTCTATTTCTACCCATCACAATTTCTACAAAAATCACATCACATGTTAATTTAAACCAAAAAATTATATGACTTGGTAATTGCTGACTAATTAGCATCACACTAATTAATTATATCTTATAAATATTTTTAAATTTATTCTCCACAACTTGCAGTTATGTTTGGGTTGGATTTATGTTCCGTTCAATACTCTATTTTTTTAATTGGGTCAGATCTTGGTCGCTTGAGTCGATCCAATGTAATTAGATTCGATCTTGATTGACTATGTTCGATAGCATTTTTGAAATGTTAAAATTTCCTTTACCCAATGTGTCAAGGATATCGAAGATGGTGGTAATGGTGAGGGGATCTGTGTGTTTGGAACGGAGGAGGTGATGATGATGTCACCACATTGCGCATACATATCATGTTTTCATAGAACAGTCGCACCAAATCTAGATATACCAAGATGCACTTATGGGAAGGAAGAATGGTCTGCAGAGAGTTGAGAAATCCTACTTCATTGGAGAAGCAGTAGGAGCTCGAACTTCCCGAACTCTTCCCAAATAATTGAGTGCTCATTGCCAATTTTAGCACATGTGTATTATATCCCTCGTTTTATTCCATCCCTCATTTTTTTTCGTTTATGGTTTGAGGAGATATCCCTCCATGATATTGGGAGGAGTCTCTTTATCACCTCGAGAACTAGAGCTTTGAGCAATCCTTTGGTTGGATCTTATTGTGCCCTTGTGAAGTGAGGACAAGAGAAGGTGCACTTGAATGTGAGAAGATAAGTGTATGTGTTGGAAAATATCAACTATCTAAAGAGAATTTTAAAAAAGGCAGCGTAAGAGATTGGTTTAAGAGGTTGATGGCCTTAGGGTAAATGAAGAGTTAAAGATGTAGAGATGAAAGGTTAAAACAACCATTTGGTATAATTTTAGTCGACAGCTAACCAATAGGTTCAGTCGATCATACGAAGTAGGAGTCAACTGATAGAATGAACCTTACTAGATGGTTTTGGGAAAGCAAAAGTAGCCGACTAGAGATATTTCTCAGTTATACCAGTCAAATGACAAAGTTGTGTCGTCGATTAGAAAACTTTTAAGTAAACATTCAAGTGTACCTTTTAGGGGTTAATAGAACACAAACCTAATTGTCTTCTGATGTAAACAAACCTTTTAGGGGTTAATTGTGTTGGGAAATCGAGGGGTTCCCTTAACCTGTCCTGTAAAGAATGACTAGCAGCAGAACGTTCCCCACAAGGGAACCAGGAAAATAATCGTAGCATAATAATCAAGCAAGCACAAAGAGACAAGAAATTTTTACGTGGGAAAACATTCCTCGATGTGAGAGAGGGAAAAACTCACGGGATACGACGACTCGCAACAAAATCCACTAGGTTGGAAAAATGAGAGGGCACAATATCTTCTCAGTTTTGTTGCCCAGCAAAATCGAGGCTCAGTTAAAAGAATAAAAATCAAATAACCGTCACCTTGTACTTGAAAAACACGATACTGATGCTTCTCCTCGTCACCAGTTGTCCCTCCTCAAGAACAGACATCTCCTTACGCCTCCAGCATAGACGCTCCTCGTAGATGTGACTTCTCTTCGCGCCCATGCAGGCTAACTCTCCGCGCCTTGCTCAAACTTTCTCCTCATGCCTTGCGTGGGCTACTTCTGTCCTTGCTTGTGGAGAGAGAACTAAGAGAGAAGAGAGGGAGATATGCTTGAGTTGGGATGATCCTCAATGCCATGCATGGGATCTTATTTATACTACTCTTCTCTACTCCTTCTCCTCCTAGTCCTACTTGGAATAAGAAACATAACTCCTACTCCTATTGTAAATAGGACCCCAAGGGATAATTGTTCAACAACCTCCATTTCCTTTTTTTCTTTATTTTTGGGAATGGATAATGTTCCCAACAACCTCCCCCTCCGTTCCCAATGGGGAGGTGTCTTCAAGAAGATGATCACTGAGAGGTGACACTGCTCAACTCTCTATAGAGCTGCAGTTTGTCATGAGTCACATCTTCGTCAGCATATCTGATGGATTTTCATCTTTGTGGACCTTCTTCAGAATGAGATTCTTCTTGTCAATAGTATCTCTAAGCCAATGATATTGCATGTCTATATGCTTTGTGCGAGCATGGTGCATCATGCTCTTTCTCATATCAATGGTGATATGTCTATCACAAAAGACAATCGGCTCACTGTCTTTGCATCCAAGTTCACCAAGGAATTGTTGCAACCACAACACTTATTTTCCTACTTCTGCTACTGCAATGTACTCGGCTTTAGTCGTTGGGAGTGCAATGCATTTCTGCAACTTGGATTGCCATGAAATCGCTTCCCCTGTGAAGGTAAAAATGTACTCGGAAGTCGATTTCCTCTGATCCACATATCTTGCGATGTCAGCATCTGTATATCAACAGAGTTTGGGATCTGACCTCACAAACATCAGACACATACTTGAGGTCCCTCTCAAGTATCTCAGAATCCACTTCATACCTTTTCAGTGATCCTTCCCTGGATTTGACATGAATTTGCTCACTATGCCCACAACATGAACAATGTCGGGTCTGGTGCAAACCATGGCATACATAAGGCTGAAAATGGCAGATTGGTAATGAATCTTAGTCATCTTAGCTTTCTCCTCAGAAGTAGACATGCATGTCTCTTTCGTCAACTTGAAATGAGCGGCAAGGGGTGTGCTGACAGGCTTCACATTCTTCATGTTGAGCCGCTCCAGAATGCGTTCAACATACTTCTCTTGTGACAACCACAACCTATGCTTCTTCCTATCGCGAGTGATAATGCATTCAACATACTTCTCTTGTGACAACCACAACCTATGATTCTTCCTGTCGCGAGTGATATGCAACCCAACCATGTTGTTTGCCTTGCCTAAATCCTTCATCTCAAATTCCCTCGAGAGTTCCCTTTTGAGCCTTGCAATCAATCCAGAATCATGACCAAGTATCAACATGTCATCCACATAGATCACTAGGATAATGAACCTATCATTGGGAAGATGTCAAATGTACATACATGGATCTGCTATAGTCCTCTTGAAGTTCTACTTCATCATGAATGCATCAAACTTCAAGTACCACTGTCTAGGGGCTTGCTTCAAGCCATAGAGACTCTCTCTCATTCTGCAAACCATATGCTCTTTCCCTTTCTCCCGGTATCCTCGTGGCTGCTCTATGTAGATCTCTTCATTCAGGTCACCGTGAAGAAAAGTCGTCTTCATGTCCATCTGTTTTAGCTCAAGGTCTAGGCTTGCAACAATACCTAGCACCACTCTCACAGAATTCATCTTCACAATTGTGAGAAGATCTCATCGTAGTCCACACCCTCTTTCTGGTTGAATCCCTTCACAACCAATCTAGACTCTTGTACTTCAGTTTCTTGCCACCATCATCTGACTTTAGCTTGTAGACCCACTTGTTCTTCAACGCTCTCTTCCCTGCATGAAGCTCAACAAGATCATGCGCATGATTTTTCTTTAGAGACTGCATCTCTTCATTCATTGCATTGTGCCAATGATCTCTCTCCTTACTCTCTTGTGCCTCCTCAAAAGTGCATGGCTCATCATGATTGGTCAACATCACATACTGGAAAGTAGGATAGTGGGATGATGGCTGATGTGCCCTCTCAGATCTCCTGACCCGAGGCTCTAATGCATCTACTTCTTTATGAGGTTGCTCCCCCTGTCCGGGATCCCCTGGACCTGTAGCAGTGGGGTCTGCATCTGGCTCATGTTGTTCTGGTTGTGCATCTTCTCCATCTGTACCTGGTACTGGAGAAGGATCTAATTCCTCATCATTGTCATCATCCATAGCAATCCCATCCGAGTCAGCATCACCATTGTCGTCCTCAGCCAAAGTATAGTTCTCATAGAAAATCACATTTCTATTATGGTGATGGTCTTCTTCCTTAGATCCCAAAGTTGGTATCCAAACTCCTGATCTCCATAGCCAATAAAAATACAGGGCATTGCCTTGTTATCAAGCTTCTTCCTCTGTTCCTTCGGTAATACATAAGCTTTGCATCCGAATACCCTCATATGAGCATATGAGGGATCCTTTTCAGACCAAATGCGCTCAGGAACGTGAAAATTCAAGGGAACGGATGGATATCGATTAATCAAGTAGCAGGCGGTTCGAACCGCTTCAGCCCAAAAGGTCTTGGGCAGCTTTGTTGTCTTCAGCATGCATCGAACTCTTTCCACAATGGTCATATTCATCTGTTCAATGACACCATTGTGCTAGGGTGTGTCGGGCCCTGTCCTTTCATGCCTGATCCCTGCTCTCACAGTAGCTCTTGAAGTTGTGAGAGGCGTACTCCCCTCCATTGTCCATGCGCAAATACTTCAACACTTTGTCTGTCTCGCGCTCCACCATGGCATGAAATTTCTGGAAGCAATCAAAGACTTGATCCTTCGTCCTTAGCATATAAACCCACACCTTCCTTGATGCATCATCAGTGAAGGGCAGAAAATACTTGTTTCCACGCAAAGATGCTATGTCCATGGGACCACACACATCCGAGTGAATCAACTGTAGAAGGTCTTCCTTCACCTTTGATATAGTATTGAAAGGTGCACTCTTGTTCTTTCCAATCACACTTGAATCACAAAGGTGATAACGTTATGTCAGTGTGGCATGGTATCAACTCCTTCCTACTCAAAAGTTGTAATCCCTTTTGGTTCATTTGCCCGAGCCAACAATGCCATAGATCTGATGTGTCAGCCTCACTAGCATGTATGCTGTCATCCATGACCTTCACCCAAGTCTTGTAGAGCATGCAACACAACCTGCCTCTGGCCATGATAAGAGAGTCCTTGCTGATCTTGCATCTGCTATTGTCAAACTTTAGATGATAGCCCTCCCTATCTAGTTGAGATCCGGATATGAGGCTAAGCCACAAGTTAGGAATGTGCCTGACATCCTGCAAAGTTATTGCACATCCAATATCATTCTGAATTGAGATGGTGTCCATGCCAATGATTTTGGAGTAACTGTTGTTCCCTATCTTGGCTCTCCCAAATTCTCAATCTGTATAGGAAGTTAAGAACTCCCTATGTGGACTCACGTGATAGGAGGAAGTCAAGTCAACAACCCACTTGGAGTCATCGCCTGCATGTAGACACTGCTCCTGAATAGTGAGAACCAACTGATCCTTATTGTCATGAGCTATTACTGCAGCAACGTTCTCATCTTCATCTTTCTTCTGATTCTTTTTGGCTTTTGTATGCTCTCTTTTCAAGACTCTACAGTCTCTCTTCCAGTAACCATGCTTGTTGCAATGATGGCACTTTCCTCTATCCTTGGACTTCTCCCAGGGTCTCTCTCGTGATTTTCCCCTGCTGCTTGGCATGCCTCTTCTTTCAATTGTGTATACATGTGAAGAAGAGGACTCTCCAGATGATCGTCGTCTGATTTCTTCTTTCATAAGATTGCTCTTGACCATAGGGATGGTTAGCTTGCCGTCTGTAGCAGAGTTGCTCACGGTAATCACCAGGGTTTTCCAACTGTCTGGCAGGGAACCCAGTAGAAGAAGCATAAGAAATTCATCATCTAGTGCCATGTTCATAATACTCAGTTGATTAATGAGGCTCTGAAACTCATTTAAGTGCTCAGTAACTTTCATCCCATCCTTATACTTTAGATTCACCAGATTCCGAATCAATAACGCCTCATTGGTGGATGTCTTCTGCTCATAGAGCTCTGCCAGTTTCTCCCATAGTTTCTTCGCATTTGTCTCTTCTGTAACATGATAGAATACCTATAATTCCAATCATTTTCAGATGGTGTCGACTGCTTTCCTGTTTAGCTTCGTCCAGTCACCTGCGGACAAGCCCTCAGGCTTGGCTATTTCTCCTTCTACCAGATCATGGAGGTCCTTGCAATACAAGATGTCCTCCATCTTGACCTTCCATATTTGTCAGTTCGTGCTCGTCAGCTCGATCATCTTGCCTTCATCATTCTTCTCCATCTCGACAACGCGAGCCCTAATACCAATTGTTTGGAAATCGAGGGGTTCCCTTAACCAGTCCTGCGAAGGATGACTAGCAGCAGAACGTTCCCCAAGTGGGAACCAAGAAAATAATCGTAGCATAATAATCAAGCAAGCACAAAGAGATGAGGAATTTTTACGTGGGGGAATCCTCCTCAATGTGAGAGAGGGGAAAAACCCACGGGGCATGATGACCCACAACAAAATCCACTAGGTCGGAAAAATGAGAGGGAATAATGTCTTCTCAGTTTTTTCCCAACAAAACCGACCTCAGTTACAAGAATAAAAATCAGATAAATGTCACCTTGTACTTGGAGAACACGATACCGATCATTCTCCTCATCACCAGTTGTCCCTCCTTAAGAACAAACCTCTCTGGCGGCTTCTCCTTATGCCTCTAACGTAGAAGCTCTTTGCGGATGCGAATTCTCTTTGCGCTCCTACGGGCTAACTCTTTGCACCTTTCTCGAACTTGCTCCTCACGCCTTGCGTGGGCTCTTCTCTCCTTTCTTGGGGAGAGAGAAGTAAGAGAGAAGAAAGGTGTCGCGATCCTGTTTCCCAGGCCGTCGGATCCTCCCATATCCGGATCTGGTTACTTAGCAATAATTTATTCAGCAATCACAACTAACATTCAGAAATAGACTGCAAATAAAAATACTCAGAAGAAAGTATTTCAACATTTTTCCATCCATAAAATAAAGTTCAGATGATACATTGACCCACTATACCCATTTACATTTACATCAGCTTGAAAGGAAAATATACAAAAGATTACTAACTACCTTAAAGAGTAAAGCTACTGTGGCTGGCTGGATGTCTAGTATGTAAGCTGGATGTATTTTTTAAAGTCCTTGCGATGGCTCACCGATACCTGTTGAGTTTTCCATAAATCATAGGATAAAAATTAGCGAATGCTAAGTAACGAAGAAGAGAAAAGCAAACAAATTGTGTAATTTTTCAAAACTTGATATCACAAAAATTTTATTTCTTCTCATTAATTTAAGTCATATTCCTTTCTATTCCACATCAGGGATTAGTCAAGGGGAACCCCACTATTCCTGGACTTCGAAGCTGTGGACACTTCGGGATTGGAGATTGTGTTGATCTTGGTAAGCTTATGACGCCGCACGTCGCCTCAACCAATCCTCCAATACTACCCTGACAATTTCCTTTTTTTATTAAACAGGGTCTCAACCCTCAGCCTGGAAAATCAAATGAGCACACCGTCCTCGAGGACTCGGTTGCTTAAAATCTCAGGCTAATGGCTTTAAATACATGTTATCATGACCCAGCCGCTATTGAACCACCCGTGCCTCCACATGGCACGACCACATCTTCCGTCTTTCCAACCCGAATATATTGGCTCCCAGTACCACGCGTTGCAAAACATTCAATTTGTGCGCACTTATCATAACAGGGCAACCGTGTACCACCTATAGTTCCACGCCCAGTCATCCTGAACGTGACACACGATCCTTTTCAGGATGTAATTCAAACCACATCAATTCCCATGATATAATTCTTTCGTTAAGTCTTCGATTTGCATAATCAACAACACTTAGTATATACTCACATATATATTATTCATAACCATGTATATACTCGTATTTATGCCTATTTTAACTCCCAAACCCTAACTTTCAGAGCCAACGCATTAATTTGATATGTAAACCTTATTTTAGTGGGAATCACAAAGCAATTCTTCAGACTATTTCAAAAATAGCCAAAATTAGGGTTCTTCGTAGCAAAGAACACAAAATCATGAATTTCGATAATTTCTTATGAAAGCTCAACAACAAAAGGAAGGATTTCGTTACCTAATCGAGATCTCTCTCGTGTATGCAAGGCTTTATCGTGTTTCGTTTTTAGAAAGGCTATTTTAAGGCTCCTGAAAAGATCAAATTTCATTTTTGTATCAAAAACGCTAAGAACGTGCGAAGAACAAATGAAGAACACGAAGAACGCGAAGAACACGAAGAACACGAAGAAAGCCAAGAACATATTTTCTCTTAAAATTTCGGCAGAGTTTCCCCTTATATCGGGACATATTTCTCAAAAAATTTCGGCAGAGTTTCCACTTATATCGGGACATATTTCTCGAAAAATTTCGGCAGAGTTTCCCCTTATATCGGGACATATTTCAAAATAAAAACGAAAAGAGTTTCTTCTATAAAATCAGTCGAGAAAAATAACAACGAAACTGAAAGAATATACTCAACAACAAGAGATGAAGAACCGGTAGACACCACACATCTTAGGTGAGTGAACGTGTGACGAATCACAGGGTCACTGACGTGCATAGTCGCCCGCACCTAAGTAGGGTATTACACAGATTTCTCCATCAACATAATTATAAAAGCATAATAGAAAAAACAGAAACATAAATGATGGAGAATCGGTAGACACCACGCGTCTTAGATGAGTGAACGTGTGGCGAATCACAGGGTCACTGACGTGCATAGCCGCCCGCACCTAAGTAGGGTGTTACACAGATTTCCCCTCGAACCACAACAGGAAAACGAATCGGAAAGAAAGATGAATCAAGAACAAAACTTGGAAGAACAATAGTATGAATTGAAAGCCTAGCTTACGAAGCAAACTAAGAGATGATTGTACATTTCTCCTCCTCGTTCTCCCGACAGCGCTTCGCTAGCGCTCCTCCCTCGCCTCCCACTCCTCCTCCCGACCTATCGAACCTATCCCTTGGGGTGGTGGTGGTAGTGGAAGTCGTAGAGAATGAATGGGTATGGGGGGTCTATTTATAGGCCCCAGAAAACCACTAGCCATGGTTAGAAAACCATGGTTTAGACCCTAACCATGGTTTAGGGCCCATAGTTTTGGCCCATGGTTTTATCCAAAACTTATCCCAAACTTGGGGCTTAAGTTAGAACATTCTAGAGGATTCCAGATTCGCAAATGATGCTTAATTAACACTAATCATGATTAACTTTCACTAATCGTGATTTAACTTTCACGGCTTACGCTTATCTTTTGCTAACTATTGATTAGTGTTTGCTAATGATCATTAGCAGTTTTAATACATTATTAGTTTCTTTAATCATGTTTAATTAGTTTTAATGGCAGTCATTATGGGTTAATGACATCTTAGCCTTCCTTACTTCTCTTTCTTCTGAAATTCATAACAAATCGAAACGAAGTCCGATTCACCCGAAACAAATTCCGTTGGTTTCCTCTTGACGAGCCGGATCTTATTATATAGGATCCAAGATATACCAAGTTCAAGGCTTTACAATTATAACAACCTTAAAGGAAGTCTCATCCTCGAGACTAGAAATGCAGGCATAACAGCCTTAAAGAGGATTGAAACCATAACAACCTTAAAGAGAATTAACGTCATTTCATTTATAAAGAAGATATACAATATACAGCGTTATTACTCAAATAAGTAGGGGTATTTCTCTCTCATTTCTGTCTCAGGTTCCCATGTGGCTTCTTCAAACTCTTGGTTCCGCCATAATATTTTAACTAGAGGCACCTCTTTGTTTCTCAACTTCTTGATATCCCTTTCAAGTATTTGCACATGTATCTCTTGGTATGTCAAGTCTGGCTCAACATGTAAATCATCATAACTTATCTTATGCTCTGGATCCCTAATGTACATTCTCAGATTTGATACATGAAATACATCATGTATTGCCGAAAGATGTGGAGGAAGTGCAAGTTTATATGCCACCTTTCCAATGCGCTAAATAATTTCAAAGGATCCATGAACCTGGGTGCTAACTTTCCACGCAAGCCAAACCTCTGAACACCCTTCATAGGTGATACTTTGAGAAATACAAAGTCACCTACCTCAAATTCAATGTCTCTTCGCCTGGTATCACTATAACTTTTCTGGCGACTCTGGGCAGTTAATAGTCTTTTTCTAGCAAGCTCTACAGCTTTCCGTGTCTCTTGAAGTCTATCTGAATTATAAAGGTTCTTTATTCCGACCTCTTTCCAACACAAAGGAGTAGTACACCTTCTTCCATATAGTGCTTCAAATGGTGCCATGCCAATACTTGTATGGTAACTATTATTGTAGGTGAATTCTGTAAGAGACAAATGTTTAATCCATGATCCCTTCCATTCTAAGGCACATGCTCGTAGCATATCCTCTAATGTCTGAATCGTACGTTCTGGTTGACCATCTGTTTGTGGATGATATGCTGTACTCAAGCATAGTTGTGTACCTAAGGCTTTCATGAAGTTCTTCTAATAGTGTAAGGTGAATCGTGAATCTCGATCAGAAACTACTTCCTTCGGGATACCATGGAGGCGAATCACATGTGTAATATATAACTCAGCAAGCTGGTCTAGAGTGAAAGATAAGCTTATCGGAATGAAATGTGCTACCTTTATCAGACGATCTATTATAACCCAGATACTATCTTTACTACCAGTCGTCTGAGGTAAGCCAGTAATGAAATCCATAGAAATTCTTTCCCATTTCCATTCAAGTATAGGGAGGGGTTGCAATAATCCCGGTGGCTTTTGGTGTGAAGCCTTTACCTGCTGGCAAATGAAATATGAATTCACAAACTCAGCAACATCTTTCTTCATTCCTGGCCACCAAAAGTATGAATGAAGATCCTTATACATCTTTGTAATTCCTGGATGAATAGATAATCTTAAGCAGTGCGCTTCTCGTAAGATGTCTTTCCTTAGTCCAGGTGTGTTTGGTACACAAATTCTGTGATGGTTATACAGTAACCCATCTTGTATCTGGAATCCCTCTATCTCATTCTTCTCAAGTTGTTGTTTCAAGTCTTTAAGGAATGGATCATCCTCCTTTCCTTTCTTTATTTTATCCCAGATCTCTAGTTTATATCAATGAGGAATAGTTATAGTATCAACACTACTATCAAATGGTTTCCATTCACTGAACATTGATAGTAAACCCCAGAAGTGGATAGCACTCACTAACCCAGGTGAATAAGTTCTTCTACTAAGGCATCTGCTACGACGTTCCCCTTACCTGGGTGATAGGAGATAGTGCAATCATAATCTTTCAACAACTCTAGCCACCGTCTCTATCTCATATTGAGCTCCTTTTGATCAAACAAATATTTCAAGCTTTTATGATCGGTGAAGATTTCAAAAGTAATACCATACATGTAGTGTCTCCATATCTTTAAAGCGAAAACTACGGCAGCTAATTCAAGGTCATGTGTTGGGTAGTTCTTCTCATGTGTCATGAGCTGTCGTGATGCATACGCAACTACCTTACCATGTTGCATAAGAACCGCCCCAAGTCCTTCTTTAGATACGTCAGTGTACACTGTAAACCCTTCACTCCCGGAGGGTAGAGTAAGGATTGGTGCAGATGTTAGGCATTCTTTCAGTGTCTGAAAATTAGCTTCACATGTATCAGACCATAAGAATGGGACCTCCTTCTGAGTTAGTCTAGTCATTGGCAATGCTATTCATGAAAAGTCCTTCACGAATCTTCTTATAATATCCAGCTAATCCCAGAAAAGATCATATTTCTGTGACAGTCTTCGGACGTTCCCAACTCATCACCGCACTAACCTTTGTAGGATCAACTGATATACCTTCCCCAGAAATAACATGGCCTAAGAAAGATACTTCTGATAGCCAAAAGTCACATTTGCTATATTTATCATACAGTTTGTTCTTCCTTAGAGTTTCAAGTACCTTCCTGAGATGATGTTCATGCAGATACTTATCCTTGAAGTAAATAAGCACATCATCAATAAAGACTACTACAAAGTGATCTAAGAACTCCTTGAATACTCTATTCATGAGATCTATGAAGGCTGCTGGGGAATTTGTTAGTCCAAAAGGCATAACTAAGAATTCATAATGCCCATATCTAGTTCGAAAAGCTGTCTTGGGAATATTTGATCTTTAACTTTCAACTGATGGTATCCAGATCTTAAATCAATCTTGGAATACACAGTTGAACCATGTAACTGATCAAAGAGATCATCTATTCTTGGTAGAGGATACTTATTCTTTAGTGTCCTCTTGTTTAGTTGTCTATAGTCAATGCACAACCGCAGCGACCCATCCTTTTTCCTGACAAATAAGACAGGTGCACCCCATGGTGAAGTACTAGGACGAATGAATCCTTTATCTAACAGTTCTTGCAACTGTACCTTCAACTCTCGTTACTCAGCTGGTGCCATCCTATACGGAGGGATAGAGATAGGTTGCGTATCAAGCATAAGAGAGATTTCAAATTCAATCTCTCGCTCAGGTGGTAATCCAGGTAGTTCCTCTAGAAATACATCAGGAAACTCGCACACTATAGGCACATCTTCTATCATTCTTTCTGACCCTGATGTAGTGGATACATAAGCTAAATAACCTTGGTACCCTTGCTCTAACAACTATCGTGCCTTCAATGTAGAGATATATTTAATATTCTCATTGGATGTCTTTCCAATGAACTGGAACTCTATCAAGTTAGAAAGGTGAAACGTTACTGTCTTCTAGAAACAGTCAAGACATGCATGATGCCTTTCTAACCAATCCATTCCTAGTATAAGATCAAAGTCCTCCATTTCGATTAGTAGTAGTGAAACAGGTAACTGATGTCCCACTATCACTACTATGCAATTATCCAGGATTTCCCAGATTATAAACACTTGTCCTTCTGGTCCCTTGATCAGATAGGACTGATGTACTTCTACTGGTTTCTTACCCAAAGTGGGTACTAACCGTCGAGCAATAAATGAATGTGAAGCACCAGAATCAAATAAGGCATGTACTGAAAAGCCATGAATAGTAACGGTACCTCGTACGACTGTCCCTGAGTGGTAGGCTTGTTCCTCAGTAATTGCATTTAGCTGGCCATTAGGAATAGACAAGCTAGAATCCGCAACAACTTTGTGGTGGTTGTTGTGTAGGAGACGCTCCTTGCGAGCCCCAACCTCTACCATGTCTTCCTCTGTGTGTTGCTCCATTGCTCGAGGTGGATGTTATACTGTTAATTGAGGTTGATTTAAACCCTGAACCTCTCAACTTCGGACATCTTCTTGATGTGATCTTCCTGATGACAGTAAAAACACACACGTGTTCCTGTTTGAGCTGAAGATCCAGCCACAGAGGTGCTAGCTCCTGCTGCTGAGTCACGAGGATATAGGAGGTCTAGATAAACCCCTTCTTCCTGATAATTCCTGACCCAAGGTCTGTGATGAGCTTATATTGGAACCGGCTAGATGATGGCGACGATCTCTACGATTATAATGTGTCTGCTTTTGGGATGGTCCACCATTAAAGTGGAAACTTCTTCTTTGGTGGTTTTCATCCCTCTCCATCTCAATACGAGAGGCGATGTCCATTGCTTCATCTACGGTTGTGGCTCTAAAACCAGCAAGCTTTTCTCGTAGATCTCCCTGAAGGACCGCTAACAAATTTGGTAAGACACTCTTGTGGTGAAGCTTCTAGAGCTGGTGAGTACCGTAGTAGCTTAGTAAAGTGGATATGATAATCTCGTACGGTCTTAGAACCTTGATGACTTCTGTTACGGTAACTTTAGAACAAAACGAGATTGTCATATTGTGCAATCTTGAAAAGATTTTTCCTTTATCATTCTTTGACTCTGGAGCATCTAATTGTCTACCTTCTTTATGAAGCCAAAGGGAGAGGCATAGTACTTTCTAGCTAGGAGGGTGGTTTCCCATTTCAAAAAGCTATAGCGGTGAGAAAGGAAGGTGCAAAAGAAGTAAACAGATGCGTCTTCATCCTGGAAGCAGGAATCACGGGAGCAGTCAGAAGAAGAGCCAGTGCGAGAGAGAGAGATGAGACATACACGGTCGAACTACCAAATTATCCTAGAAATTCGAGTTCTCATAATTTGATTTATTGGAAAAATAGGGTTTCATGATTCTGGTAAAGAAAATTTAATTCATTGAAATTAATCCGGAAGATTTCTTCGTTTCAAAAATAATAATAAACAGAATATTGCAAGTTTGCAACCTTCCTTACGAAGCCAAATGTTACGTATTTTATTTGGAATATGCGTTCTGACTGAAAAACATGGTCTCACGATGTACATGTTAATAAAAAAGCATATAGTTTACGTCTTCTTTTGTATTTCCTGATATAAACAAATGTCGTTCCCAAAACTTACCTTATTTTGCATTTTGCGATATTAAATAATGTTACAGATTTAATTCAGCTATGTAATTGTGAAATTTAACAATGGTAAGATGCGGTCGATAACTTTATATATTTCCTAATTTTAATCTTGGTTGGACGATTTTGGAAGTGTTTTTGGGCAATATGGGTGGCCTTTGCCACAACCATTGATTGAAATCTAACAATAAAAAATGATGGATTCAATGGTAATGTATGTGTACGTGCGCGCACCCAGAACCGTTTATAAATTTCTCAATACAATTTTTACGTTCTCAATCAATAATTTTAAGTAAAACAGATAATTTCTTTTCTAAACTCAAACTGAGTTATGCAAGCTTTGAAAATTTGTAAATAGATTTTTACGTTCTCGCACAATAGCTTTAAATAAAATAGGTAGTTTTTTTTGTGAAATTTCTATGGTCCTTTTAAATTGAATTGCCTAATTGCAATGCATCTGTTATTTTTCATGTTATGCAAATACCATATGAGTTATTCTTTATTATTTGCACTCTCTTTGTAAGTTTGAACAATTATTTTAAATATGAATGGTAGATTAGCATTATATTGATTGATTTTTATTTTCAGCCATGTATTTTTATAGTATGGTATATAAACTCTGGTTGATTGTGTAAAATTCACAAGTAAATGTAAATTACATTCTTTAAAACAATAAAATCAATATGTTATATATCAAATATCTTCTAGAAAATAAATGCAAATTAATAAATCAATATAAGACCATGTAAGATACGTATTGAAGCTGTAAAATACAAGGTTAACTACGTGAAATAAAAACTTTTTATTTCTCAAGATGGCGGAGAGAGATGTCATTTGCGAGTCGATGATGAAGATGATCTCCCCAATGAATGAAGATGATCTCCCCAATGATCCCATCCCCATGCATCGTCAAGTGCGTCCCCGGCAATGCCAAGAACCGCTCCGTTATCTGTCTACTAAGACCTAAGAGACGAATGACGTCATCAAGAGAGACAGTGGGGGGGGGGGAGTGAACATGCATTTCTTGAAGCCTAAGAAAAGATAATAATATGTTTTCTTAAATTATAAAGAAGTTGGACTCAAAATTTAAAAATAGTCAAAAAATGACACATAATAAAATCGCAACTAATAATATGTCCTTAATTACTTCCATAAGATTAAAATCGAATGGGTTTGAAGGAAGCCTTTCCATAACGATGTTTTAGATTCCATGATTAAAATATAATCGTAGTAAAAGTTCCGTTGTTCCTTTCTTTTTTTTTTGTCGTAAATAAATAGAAGATATGAGATAATCATGCGTTGAATTTCTCAACACAATTATTGTCAAATCGATGGAGCAAAAGAAGAGTAAAAACGTCAGCTGTCGGTCAACACCGACGAATGGAGGATTTATTATTCCGTCTTTTTATCTTTTATTTAACTGCAACAAATTTGGCATAAAGCGTATCTTCACATCTTAAATGTATAATTCTTTCATGTAATCTTTCTTTCTTTTGATATAATGATTCGGCGGTGACTCCAATCTCACGAGGTCACCCTATTTTTCATCAAAAAAATGTATAATTCTTTCTTTTTTCCTACGATTGACGACAAATGTCATATTCCTTGCGTAACTGTAATTATCTAATAACTTTTTAGATGTGCGTATGTTATTCATTACAAATTTAAAGAATAGAGAAACACATACTATCCGTTGTTATAAATTTAGTTAGGGATATTATATAGGGTAAAATGAGATTGTCTTATAGGGAGAGCTAACTTGGTTCTCTCTGTCTCATTTTCTCCTATTTTTTATTTAATAGTTTTTTTATCATTATATCCTTATATTCTATCATTCAATTTTAAAAATTCTGCGATCATTAAAAAATAATTGTCTAGATAGAGATCGTAGGACTATCTATTTCCCACGAAACTTGAATGACACAAATATAGGGATATAGTGATTAATTTCCATGGGTTTATTTTTCAAAAAAAAATAAAAAAAATAATAAGAAAAATCAGGCACGGGACCCAAGTTAGCTCCTTCCAGGGAGTAGCTCCATTTTTATCTAATACATATTATATATCAAATTTGGTGAAGAGCAAATAACATGTGTATTGCCATAGAGAGGTGTTTTGTATCATACTTTCTCAATTATTGAGGACAAATAGGTCATGTAAAAATTGCTCGAGTCCCTAAGTCATAATCCTCGTAAGATTTCGTTGGAAGGACCAATGAGAGGATGACATATGGGAAGATAAGAGAGCCGTGAGAGAGACGTCGATGCAATACTTTAGACTTAGAAAGGCAGCAAGCAAGTGTTGGGGATTTGTGGTCGAGAAGAAGCAATCCTTTTGGGATGACATTGATCCAAAAGGCGGCCTCAATCTTAGCCAATAAATAAACCCTCTTTGATCTTTTATTAATTATTTTTTGTCTACCTACGCAATTATACATCTCACTGATTTTGTTTGTAGTTCGCCTTCCATTGTACAATCTTTAACTGTTCTCTTTCCTTCAAATTTATCGACAAATGATCTCAAGTTTCAGGGTTTCAAAATCCGACTGTTATCGAAGAAAAACTGATCCAAAAAGAACTCATAAGGAAATCGGAAGATTACGTATGGCCCAATGTTTAAAACCCTAACCTTCGCGAGTTTGCTTAGGCAATTCCAACGCAAAGAGATCCAAGTACATATCCGACATGGATAAGTAAACAGATTTCTGATTTTTCGTCGAGGATGCTATCCGTGGACCATGCTGAGAGGACATAGCTGCACCGCTACAATAGAACTGGCTTATGGCAATAAATAATTTTGTAATCCTTGTTATATTATTCGTAGTTAAATGTAAACGATGATCATCATTTGTTACCTAATTATATTTTATGTTTAAATTTGCAATGAGTATCGTATTCGTTGCTATATCGTTAAGTTGCAATCAAATAGGTTTTAGGTTACCATCGTGGGCTTAAATTTAAGGGAAAAGCGTAAAATGTGTGAATGGTGGCGTACAGTGTATTTATATAGTCTAATCGATTTTATATTTTGTGTGAGAGGTTATTAGAACATTTCTCATTCTCTTATATAGCATGCCCTATTTATCCTTCTTTTACACTCATATAAAAACTTCTATAAACATATTACAACTTTTCGAATCTCATATGTTTTCCAACAAGATGAGTTTACATTGACATGTATTTTAAAATCTATCGCTATACCATCCGTTGTTTAATATAGACCCACATATGTTATCAAAATTGCAAAATAATTTTTTATATTTTTGAAATGAGTGACAAATGATATGTCTATTGCTATATTAATAGTGACAGTTCAAACAAAAAAAAAGGTTTCCACCGTCTTAAATTATCAGTGCAAATTTTGATGAAAAAGGAAAATAGAAGGCATCGGCGAAAGGAGAGAAAGAGGATAGAGAGAAACAAATTCGAGTTAAGATAGATTTAAGATGTAAGTTATATTAGATAAGTTTGGATTAAGTTATGGATTGAACTAACAAGAGAAGTATATTATGAGTTTGCAAGGGAGTTATGCTTAGTTATGTCTTTCGAATGGACTATTTGTGTAAATATCCCAACATTGTAATCATAAAATATATGAGATAGGGAACATGAAAGCGACGAGAGATGATGGCACTTATTCTCCCACGAGGGTAAAAGCTTTTATTTGCTTTTGTCCTTCAAATCCTATTCACTTGTTTACTTTCAAAGATATGCTTTCGCAAGGAATTATACTCCATTTTTTTACTTTATATATATATATATATATATATATATATATATAGGATTTCCTTATAATAAGACGTAGTCCTTCCTGAGTTTAGGAAAGTCAACCTTTTTTGTAAAAAAAATACAATGCCTTAGTAGAATATGTATACAGTTTGTATTATAATATGCAATTTTAATGTTTGTACTATATGCAGTTTTGTATTTATAATATGCAACCATAATACAAAATATTTACATATTCTACTAAAGCGTTCGTGGTTTTATTAAAAAAGGTAGCATTCCTTAAATCAGGAAGGACCGTGTCTTATTAGAAGGGCCTATATACACACACACACACAATTTTTGAAGTTGGACTTGAAATTGGATTCAGATCACTAAGAAGTATGTTCCAAAGGTTTGTTGGATTCTTCTCCAAGAATAGGGACTTATTCGCCTTCTTCTCCTTGTTTTGGTGCTATCGTTTTCTTCTTCTTAATGGCCCCACACCTATTTGGTGTGGTCTTCTCATCGAAGATGTTGAGGCTACCAATTTTAGATTTATTCAAGAAATCAATGTAGTGAAGGTCAAAGATATGGGTGAGAAGACTATCAAAAAGCAAAGAAGCTCAATGGTGTCCCCTCGTCAATCAAAGAAGAGTAACTCTCCCGTTTACCTACTCATGATGGTGTAGATGCATGATAGTGGCCGACCCACATATAAGTTGCACAGGTCCCAAGATCGAAACCCGGCTCTGATACCAGTGCAGGATCTACACGAGGTACACCTTACGCTTTAGTTGCGAGAGAGAACAAGGATAGAGAGGAGAGATGGAGAGAGGATGAAGGGCTTCCGATGTCGAGGTTCCGATGATGATTTTTCCCCTCCCTAAGGGAGGTTTATATAGGGCATGGGCCCTCGCATCGTCCGCCCCTACCTCCATGCCCGGGTGGTTAGACTCGCCGGGAGATTCGGTCTTGTGTAACCGTCGTTGGCGGTTTTGACCATCTGGTCATCCGCACGACTCGTTCTATCAGCTCGTGATATCTTTTCTTATAGTGTACTGCCCCCTCTGATTTAAAATCTTAGGTCCGCCACTTGTTGATGATATTTGTCATGTTTTAGAGACATGAGACATGATGATTGAAAAGATTTTATCCGCAATCAAGAACTCGAGGAGTGGGAAGAAGATACTTAGTCCATGGGCATAATTTCATGAAGCAGATATGATTGAAAATAACTTGTTAGGTTACTTCATAGTAGAGGTCGGATGCTGCGATGATATAACAACCCGCCTCAGGCCAATACAGATCTAATCCCAAAAGTTCCTATGATGGGAGTTAGTCTTCATAATTTATTTTAATTAGCCAGGACTAATATCTAAGGTGGGTATAATCGATACACATGTCCAGTCATAATATGATAGATGTAGATATGAAAAATGAAACATAATCGTGATGTAATAAAATCTTACATATATGCAATTAAACGCGATATTTATTATCAAAATTCACTATTCATTTCCCCGTACTGCAACGTTCTTAATGCTGACTCGGAAAGTTTAAGTGAGCTAAAGCTATCTAGAAAATCAAATTATGCATGCTATACAAAGGTGAAATGTATCATACGCAAGCAACTTGACGAATGTCATTGACGGAGTATTCATGCAATAATCACAATCAGATTGTCATGCTTTTAAGTCATTTTCAGTTGTAACTACCCTATGATAGGCAACCTGTTATAATAAGATGTATATGTTGAGAATTACTCTACCCACAAACCCTAAGGGTAGATTAGTCATAATGTAAAGCACTCTACCCATAAACCTTAGGGGTAGATTAGTCATCTCATACACTAAGTGAATTGTAACACTAGGACTCTCCACCTATATAAAGAGCCCTAGGGATCACCTTTCAACATTTAAAAAAAAGAATTGTTTATTTCTACTTGGTATCAGACGCCCCCCTCCCCTCCTCCCCCGCCCGTCGCCACACCCGCCGCCGCCGTCCATTCCCTCCCCCCGACCGCCGCTGCAGATCCACCCCCTCTGATCCCTGGCAGCCTCCTTCCCGATCCCAATCCCCCCTGCTGAGCCTCGCGCGGAAACTCCCCCACCCCCAACCGCCCCAGTAACGATCGGCCGACCTCGACCTTTCCACGATCCCAATCCCCCCCCCCCGGCCTCTGCCCTTCACGATTCCCAATCCCCCCCTCCCCCCCCCCACTGAACCTCGCGCGGACACCCACGCGATCCCCCCTCCCGGCCCCCTCCCCCAACCGCCCCAGCACCGATCGCCCCCGCCTCAGTTTCCCGATCGCAATCGCCCCACCCCCGATCCCAATCCCCCCCCCCCCGCTGAGCATCGCGCGGACCCCAGATCCCTTCCCTCCCCCGATCCCAATCTCCAACCACCGACCCCGCAAAGACCCCTCGCACCCACCGACCCCGTAGAACACCCCCCCACAACCCACCGACCCCGTAGAGCCTTCCGCAACCCACCGACCCCGCAGAGGCCTCCCACCCACCCGCTACCCCACAGAGCCCCCCTCCCCGTACTACCAGAACCCCCCCCCCCCCCTCGCGTGCCAGCAGAGCTTCCCCCGCACGCCATCCCGCAGAGCGCAACTCTTGCCTCCAGAGCGCCCCCGCCTTCCTACGTCTCCCTCTCACACGTGGCTCCAGCCCTATCTGCCTGTACAGCCACATACCTGTGGGTCTTCCCTCCACGTGCTAGACGTTTTGGACTCCCGTCTACAGGCTGCGAGCACCTCGTAGCTTTTGCGGGTCCAGTTTTTATCGGCTCTTCGGCATCGACTCATCAGAGCTTTATTGTGGCTCTCATCTCCTCCAGCTCCTCCCTCCGGCATTCACGCATGCGTCATTCAACCTTCGTCTACCATGATTTAGGACGAGTTATTTTCCCTACTTTATTATTTACAGCGAGTCTGATCTCTTCTGTCACCATGTCACAATCAGATGTGACATCACCGGGATATGATGGAGGGAGCACTCGACTACCCTCATTTGGGTCGATCCCTAAATTGGACGACACCAACTACCCCAAGTGGTCCCACATGTTCCTCATGATCGTACGAGGATACGATAAGGAACACATTCTTTTGGAGTCAGAACCTGCTGAAAAGACATGCAAAAATGCAACTTGAGACAAAGACGATGGAATGGTCAGTTCTTGGATTATGGTAAGTGTCATTGACCGGATTGCTGATGAACTCGTATTTTACAACACTTCTCATGATATGGACCTCTCTTCAAGCCACATATGGTCAGGATAAGAATTCAACCAGGATGTATCAGATGTACTTTGACATGCTCACATTAAGCAAGAAGGACGCTCACTACCTGAGTATTTCTCTCTCTTAAAATCCCTTTTGAAGCGATATAATGCTTGTATTCCAGGATGCACATGTTCCACTCAGAACAGAAACAGCATCGCCAACAGATGGTTGTCCTTGTATTCCTTGCTGGACTCGATTCAGGCTACTCGGCTGCTAGTGATCAAATGATCACAGTGGCCACTCTCCCCACCATTGAAGAAGCCTACAATACTTTGAGTCGCCTTACTATTCCTCCTACAAGTGCTAAAGGCACTGATCAAGGGCAAATTTCTGCCCTCGCTGCCCCATCTGGACGAGGAAGTCGAGGCTCTTTCAGAAGCTGTGGTCGAGGATGCTTCACTCCAGGGTGAGGTCGTAGCACCATCCAATGCTCTTACTGTCATAAATTTGATCACACAGAAGCTGTATGCTACAGCAAAGAGGGGTACCCTACTCCTAGTGCACGAATGGTCAATGAAGGAGAGAGTCCTCTCGTGGAGGTCCCTAGATGTGACTTTCGATAATCTGATGCAGCGTCTCACCAGGTTGCAATCGTCTGAGTCCTCTACCTCATATCAGAACATATTACAGACACTGCAGCAATGGCCCGATCAGGTATCTTTATCGCGTTTGCCAATAGAATTACAAAATCAGAATGGTTGATTGATACATGTGCTTCCACTCATCTATGTGGCGAACGAAATCTCATACAACAGATGCGTAATGTCCCCCCTGGACGGACTGTACAGGTTGTTGATGGACGATTTTCCCAAATAAAAGGAAAAGGCGACGTCCATCTAACTCCTAATATCAGACTCAACAATGTTTTATTTGTTTCGGATTTTCCCATCAGTCTTCTCTCAGTTAGCCAGATTTGCAAAGAACTCAACTGTAGAGCAATATTTGACGTTATATCTTGTGTGTTTCAGGACATACTAACTGGGAGGACGATTGGTTCGGGACGTGAAGAAGGGGGAGTATATCACCTGGTCCACTCCTCTGACACTATCGCTTTCTCTGGAACCACTTTCTCTGCATCCTCCGGTGCTCTTTGGCACCAACGTCTGGGTCATCCTTTCATTCACAAGCTTCGACGAGTTCTTCCCCAGCTTCCTCCCACTGTCAACCTAGAGTGTGAGGCCTGCCAACTGGGGAAACATCACCGAAGTTCTTTTCTTTCGTCGGGTACCATTCATTCTAGTAGTCTATTTGAACTTGTTTATCTTGACATATGGGGACCCAGTCGTTATCCTGATCGACTGGGAAATAGATATTATTTGGTTATTATAGTCGATTTTTCTCGTGTGTCTTGGTCTTTCTTAATGAAAATAAGTCTTATGTCTTCAAATCATTGTTCATTTCGTACATGAAATAAAGAATCAATTCGGTGCCACCATAAAAACCCTAAGATCTGACAATGCTAAGGAATTAGTCTCGCATGACATGCAATCATTCTTAGCATCTCAAGGCATTCTACATCAAATCACTTGTCCTCATACATCCCAGCAGAATGGAGTAGCGGAGCGTAAACATAGACATATTCTTGATATCGCTCGCACAATACTCATTGACTATCATGTGCCATCTACATATTAGGGTGATGCTGTACTAACTGCCACCTATCTTATTAACCGCATGCCTTCTACTCCCATTGACGAGCAAATACCTATTGAGATTCTTTTTCCAGGAAAGACCACATTTCTTGTACCTCCAAAAGTCTTTGGGCTGTGTCGCCTTCATTCATATTCTTGATCCCGGTCAGGATAAACTATCA